>VYZU01016781.1:0-39148 GCA_013401355.1 Ceyx cyanopectus | reverse complement strand
CTGTGGGTATTGATATTTATTCCTACACAGATGTAACCCACAACGTCACGTTCATGTGCACACCAGGCAGCATAATACTGCCCATCACTGTTGTTGGTGTTGGTTAGGAGTATGCAGATATTAAACCCAGTTTGTGTCTTGTCTGACCAGTATCAGGTAGAGCAGCCATGAGCTCAGCTGCATTTTGGGCAGCGTGTCAGCACACGGGGTGATGCAGCAGAGTTTTGGGGGTTTTGTGATCTCCCACATCCCTAATCAGTCCATGTTTTTAATACAATCCTGGTAAGAAGTACAGCGAAAGAACTCGGATGAGCTTCATGTCTCCAGGGCTTTCTGAGTGTGGAAGGTTATCCTGCCTGTTTACAGATCACAGTCTGCTAGAATAAAACAAAACCAAATCCTTGCCCCAGTTGGCAACGTTTGGAATCTTTTGCTACCCCAGGGACAGTAGTTGCACCCCTGCTTCAGCAAATATTATTGTTGCAGATATTGTTTAGTTGTTTGTTTATCTGGAATTAGCAGGTCAGGGAGGAGTGTTTTGGTGAATAACCAACATCTGTGAAAGCAGTTTCAGTTTACAGGCTGAACCAGACACGGCATCATCACTTTGGGAGGAATTTGAGCGAATATAATTGAGACTGTGGTTTCTTCTTTTTCCCTTTTTCTCCAGGTCAGCTGTGATAGCAGCTAACTGGGCACAAACCACAGCTCTTTAATCTCACTTTTTATTAAGTATTCCCTTTGCCACTAGTGATTCAGCTGCAGCCTTGTGTAAGGTATTAAATAACTGAGCCAAACCAGTGTTTCAAGGCTCTCAGATGGCTGTGCTGGGGCTGGGCAGAGTGTGTCTTTTCACAACTGCAAGCCTTTCTTCGACTGGGATGTTAACATTTTCAGAGTAACTTCTGATGCCAGAACAACGTTCCTCCCTCTTGGTTCAAAGAAAACACAACATCTGTCATAATGTGAAATGTAGATTTAATGCAAGTGTCAGGTCAGGCGCTTGGTAATGAGGTAAAACCCCCTGAGGTTTGAAGTCTCTCTTCCATACTATCCTATTACAGGGAGGGGAGAGGCAAGAACTGTTTCTTTGGCACTTAGTAGCTTTTCTGTGTCCCTTATCTCTCCTTCCCGGACATCTCCTGTAAATTAGTGTGTTTTTCCTGGCAGGGTCCTTGAGAGGGAGGAAGGTGTGATAACTCCCTGCGACCGAGGGAAACTGAGGCACAGCCTGGACACAGTCCAGACCCGCCAAAGCACAGGCTGGGGAGGGGGTCCCGGGGAGGGGTTGGGCAGCGACCCTTCCATTCTGGGGCTAGAATCCGAGGAGGAGGCAGTGGGGAGGGGAAGGGGGGGGAAGCAACAGGCACCGTTTGCGGTGCGGGGAGGGGGCTGAGTCCCTGGGATCGAGCGCAGGCTCCCGGGGAGGGCTCGCAGATAGCCGGGCAGATGTCGAAATCTCTGCCCTCGGCTTCTCGCCTCTTCTCCCCGCATCCTGCTTCCCCGTTCTCTCCCGCCGCTGTCCCGGGAAGGCGGGAGGCAGCCGCGGGGTGCGGGGGGGGATGATGTCGGCACGGGAAGGAGCGGGGATTTGGGGATGCTCCCTCACGAGCACTTATCGGCATCCCAAACCGCATCCTTTATCTCTCTGGCAAACCGTGTCTCGGAGGAGATCTCTCCCGGCAGACCCGTCATAAAAAAAATTAAAATAATAATTTACAAATAATTAGCGTTGCTCTTGTGTTTCTGTGCATCCCACCGGGAGAGGGTCCCAGCGGTCCCTCGGGGATACAGGGAATTGTGAGACTGAACGCAAGTGGCCACCAGACGAATCCACTCCCTCTACCTTCCCGCTAGTACCTCCCCCTTCTGCGCTTTTTTTTTTTTTTTTCCCCTCAATAGCAGCCCTTTCTCAAAATCTCGGGTTACTCCTCTAAAGAGTTCTCAGCCCTATAGTTTCTGCCCTTGTCTCTGCCTCCAGCTCCTTAAGAGCCATCCAGCCGCGGCGCTGGGATTGGGCAGCCCGGCCTGACACAGCGCTGTGCTGCCGAGCGCTTGAGGACGTGTTTCAACAGATGGTTGGGGTTAGTGTGTGTCATCACACTCGAGTGGGGATTAGGGCAGAGAAGCAGCCTCGCCGGAGCTGTGTGGTCCTCCCCAAGTGGGAGCTGCGAGCGGAGGAAGAGCCGCGTAGCTCTGGGGGAGAAGAGGGGTGGAAGCGTTCCCAGCGGGGAAAAATAAACCCCCGCACTTTGTTCAGGTAAAGTAAAAGGCACCTCATGCCTTTCCTTCATCCCCCCCACCCCTCCCCTTTCCTTGCCGGTTTGCGGAGGAATGCTAGCACAGCACACTTGTCAAAGCCAGTTGCTGCTGCCTTATCAATGCCGCTATTGTACGGCTGACAGATAACAGCGGAGCGCGATGCTCGGGCTGTCTTCATGGAGCTAACGCGGCTGAGGTCACGCGTTTGGAGGTGGAGAGGAGAGAAAAAACGCTCTCTTGTGAGAGGGAGGGTCGGATCTGAGCGCCCGGGCGCTCCCCGCACACGTGTGCGCCCGCAAGCCGGGCAGCGGGCGGTGCTGAGCCCGCAAGCCGGGCACCGCAGCCTCCGGGATTCCGCAGAGCCGTGCGGAGGGGCGGGGGAAGGAGCACGGCGGAGTTTTCCCGAGGTTTTGAGCCTTTCCCGAGGCGGTGCGGGGGATGCGGGAGCTGCGCGCAGCCTGCCCGGGGAGCGGCCGGGGGGAAAACGAGCGGTGCTGGAGCTGCGCGGCGGTGAAGTTGGGAGAGTCCTTCGCAGAAAGCCCGGCTGGGCTTCTGCTGGGCTCGGGCAGCGGGTTTCGAGCGAGGAGGAAGGCGGGGAGCGGTGTAAAGCTGCAGCCGCAGCGCCGCGGATGGAGCCCGGTGTTTTGCAGAGCTGGTTGGGAAAGTTTCCCAAGTCGCTGCGAACTCGGGAGCATCACTGCAGGGGATCGTTAAAGTCTCGCCGTGTTTATAGATTCTAAGCCAGCAAGTCTGAAGTGTAAAGTAAGCGAAATGCGATGTTTAAGAAGGGAGAAGGGCAGAAGTGTAGTTGGGAACCTGTTGTGGAAGCGCTCTGCTATCATTTTCATTTAATTCTAAATTGGAGGGTGGGAAGCCCAGAAAATTAACCACGGAATCAGAAATGTTGTCACTAATGTTGCCTTAACAGAGAATTGTGATGTCCTCGTTGTTTGGCTCTAAATGAGGACACTAGAGGATGAGTTATTTTCCTTTTATTCAATAAGATATCTGTGTGTATATATGTGCAGAGCAACAAAATGATTGTTTCTTTCGCACTCTAACAGATCTCCACACTTAACTCTCACTAACCTGTGGTGCTTATGAATTATTGGCCTCCTACTTGTGAAAGAAATCTGTCCTCACCGCTTACAGGTGAGATGTTCTATAAATAAAACTCTATAACATGTTCTGAAATAAGATCTGCTCAGTAGGCTGAGCAAGGGGAGGTAGAGCTGGAGCTTTGTGAGTTTGGCATTCGACTGCCTGACGATGCCCCTAAACCCGTGTTTCAGGTTGCACATACATATATATTTATTTTTTTTTTGCCTCAAACCAGCTTTTTGTTAACATCTTTTCGAGCAGGCTGTTTGGCCCCTTTACAGGTTGTTCTCAACTTGTCTTTTCAGACACACTCTTTGGTAAGAACGTGTCCCCAGAAGTGAGTTTGAAGTGGAGAATTAGCTAAATCCCTGAGATGATGGCATGGCCCGCCCAGGATGTAGGCAAATAAATGTGACCACTGATTTTTTTATTTTTTTTTTCCCCTCTCTACTCACTTGTTCTCAGTGTAAAAATTGATGGAAATTTTTACAAGCTTAAAAATGAAAAGCAAACCCAAAGGAAACCATCTCTGTGACTGTGTTACAGCTTTGTTTATTGGATTTCTCCTCTCCACTCCTCCCAGTTTGTCCTGGGGGAAGCCCAGCGAGCCAGCTCTGATGGGCAGGGGCTGGGTCTCACAGCAAAGTGCTGGGACTTGCAGAGCTTGCTGCTGTCAGAGCCCTGCTGAAATGTATCCTCTGTGGGTATCTCCAGATCACAGATCAGATGATCTATAAGCAAACATATTTTTTCAAGGCAGTGCATTGCTAACGACACATGCCCAGCTTGTTATTGTTTTACTGGGGGGGGGAAAGAAACCCAAGTATCTCTAGCACTGCCAGAAAATCTTGCTGAGAAGCTAGGAACAGCAAATCATGTTTTTCCTTCCTTTATAATGATGGGGCTGTTTAAAAGACAATGCCCACGGGGCAGTCCAGCTTCTTGTCAAAACGTAATCTACTGTTCCAGATGGTAAACATTCAAAGACATATTTATGGTGACTTCTACATACCTTCCTTTGACATGGGCTCTTTTTTTTTTCTCTGAGAGCACTTGCACTGGGTACACACATGAAGTTCCCATTAGCATCCCAGCAGCTGTAAAAGTGTTCAGAGCTCACAAAGATGTTCCTCACAGCGAGATAAAAATAATCTCAAGCAAAGATCTGAGACCGATGCAGCCTCAGTAGACCCCACGATATGCTCAAGGTAAAACATTCCAGAGGTACAAAAAGGTCCATAAACGGCTGCGTGAAAGCTGCAATGCTTTTTTGTTGCAGCTAATTCATCTTTGCTCCACACGGAATGCTGAGCATACCAGGCATGTCTGTACTATCCACGGTGTTGGGGATGGGAGGGGATCTCTGCTGCACAAAAGCTGGTGGGTGTCTTTTTTTTTTCCCCCCCAGCTAGTGAGGACTAAAGGGGTTATTGGTTGTCTTCAGAGAATTGTCTTCCAAGTGTCACACTTGTTGTTTTTCCCCACCTGGCTGCTCTGAGTGGTGAGACAGCCCCGGAGAGTGTTTTCCAAGTCAGAGTGTGTTCTGCCCCGAATTGTCTCAATTATGTCTCAGTTTATTGCTTGTCACGGGTTTCCTCTTCTTAGTGCTTTGTAATTGAGGTGGGTGAGCTTGTTCCATCATAATCTGTGGCTTCAATTTGTGCTGGTTGGCATGTCTCCTTGGCCTTTCATTGATTTTTCTTTTTTTTTGTCTCTGCTGGGGGGTGTGGGGTGGATTTAGTGATGATTGATCTCATTTTGCATCGGGAGGAGAAAAAAAAAAGAAAGCAAACCCCACCTTGGTGAATTTCCAAATGGAATGTAAATACATCTTCACTGAGTAAGCTAAATGGGAGGTCACTCATGGAAAAAAAATGCATGTAAGAATCCAGAAGTATCCTAGAGATGGCAGGTATCAGTATGAAAATCACACAACAGCTCTGGCTCCGGGCAGGGACTGATCACAAACGTCGTGATGCTGGGGACAGTGTTTCCAAATGTGGAAGCCATTACAGAGCCCACGCTCGGCTGAAGTTAGACAGCTAGGGAAGAAAATATTTTGAAAGACTTGCAAAATTCTGTTCTGGCGACATCACTTCCCTGCAGAGTGTTTTTGGCAGCGCCCGGGCCTCGGCCTCGCTCCGGTGGGTGCTGGTGCAGCCTCGCCCGGGAGAGGTCGGGTGGTTGTGGTGGGCTCTGTCATCTCCTCGGCCTTCAGAAAGGGCCTGGGGGGGATCTGTGTGGAGGGGGAGGCTGCAGGCTGGTGTGAGCACAACTGAGAGCTGCTGCCTCAGCAGAGGGTGAGGGTCCCGTGACAGCTCTGCGGTGACACAGAAAGAATCCAATTAGTGGCCACTCCTGCTGCTGATATGAGATCTCCCCTAAAAAAAAATTCCCAGCAGCACCACCCTCGTTGTAATCCCATCCAAGGCACTGATAATGGGCTCAGGAGGGTGTTTTCAGAGCTCCAGTTTAAATTTTAACTGCTGTCTTGGGAGATGCTGAGGCACCATCCCCGGGGAGCTACGTGACTTGTGTCACCCTGGATTGTCCCCTGGCAGGTAGAGCTGCTTGAAGGGGGCTACAGGTGGAGCAGGGGGGGTGTATGTAGTGAGTAAATCCACAGCCTTGCAGCTGTCCCTGTAGACCTTGTCCCTACACACCCACAAGTGTGGGTAGCAGCAGGAGGTGACACCACCTCCATCTGACACCCCAGGGTGGCAGAAAGTCCACCAGCTCCTCCCTTCAAGTCCTAAATGGTACCTGCCTTCCCAGGTGAGCCAGCAACAGAATATTCCACCCACAAAAAGGGGGATATTATATATATTCTATATATATTCACTTTTTGTTGCTGTTGTTTTGGGGTTTTTTGTTTGTTTTCTCCCCTTTGTCTTTCACTTTCCTTGCTCCAACACTAGCTCATCCTTTCCATGTGCAATAATTCCTGGTGTCCCTCCCAAGCATTGCACATTCAAGTCTTGCACTTCTAGGAGACACTGGAGGGGAAAAACGAGACCTCCACCAGTGTCACCTCAGAATACAAAACCATAACCTATGAATGCCTAAGTCAATGCTTTTTAGCTGAATTATTTTATCATGTTTCTGTTCTGCCAGTAGAATCCTGCAGGACATTTGCTGTAGGATTGCTTGTTCATGCTCAGAATTTGTTGCTAACGGGTGAGATTAATTGCTTTTTATTTTATTATGTCTTAAGGCTTTTATTTTGTGAGAAAGCAAATACTTGCTTCATCTTCTGCACACAGCAGACTTGGTATCCGGGATTTCCCAGACCTTTAAATCCCACTTTTGGGATCTGCCTGAAAGGTTTGTGAGCCTTTGTCACTCTGTGCGCTCTACTCAATTTTTTCTTAAAATTGAGTCATCTTATGGCAAAAAATAACTTACAACTGCAGTTGACTAGAATTCTACTTTGCAGTTTTTTATAAGTTGGTAATAGTGCTGGAACTCCAAACAAAAATACACTTTTTTTTCCCCCCCACAGCTTTATCCCAAGCTAGCGTGACTGCCACCAACATATTCCAGCAGATTTCTAGATGTGTGTGCTGTGGAAATCCAGGCTGTGTTGTGGATCAATGACAGATTATCCACAAAATATTTCACAGAGCTCCTAAATGGAAGCGAGGCAGGGAAAGTCAATAATTGTGTGTTCTGAACCCCTCTGCTGATGCTGCCTGGGTATTAATTATATCTCTCTGACCCATCTCAGCGAGGAGAGGAGCTGCTCCACAGCAGCTGTATTTTCCTGGTGCCTCACAGGAGGTGAACTCTGCTTGGAAAGCCCACAGAGAAGATGGGAAAGCTTTTGGCACCGGAGTCCTGGAGAATAAATGTAACAGGGAGCTGAACATGGGGATTGTTTTTCTCAAAAGCATCCATAAAACCAGGGCAGTGGCCTGTTCCAGCATTGTAATTGCAACGTGCCAAGATGTTCATTATTCTAACATGTGTGCTGTTCTGTTTTCACTTAAAACCAGAAAAAATGTGTTACTGAGCCCATAAATGTCTGCAAACTGCCAACTCTCCCGATTTTTATCCGTGGTCTCATGGTATTTAGCCTCCTTTTGTAAAACCTCAAGTGTCGGAGTCAAGATGTGACGTGAGGAGTTCAGAGATCTTTTTTTTTTTTAATTTATTTTTATTTTTTATTTTATTTTTTTAAGCCTAATCCTCCTGATTGCTGAGGGACCCAACTCACAGGCAGCTCCAGAAGTGTGAGGGGGACTGTCAGCAACCCCAGCCTGGGTGTGCAAATGGCCAGCCTCTGGGAAGGGGGTGGGTTTGTGTGTGTCGTGCCTGGCAATTCAAGAAATGCTCAACTGGGTTTTTCTCCCCCCTGAGGCTTACCATGATCAGCTGCCCTTGAATTTCCACCATAGAATACCGGGTTGGAAGGGACCTCACTGATCATCTGGGCCAATCTTCTTTGGCAAAAGCCTGGTCTAGACAAGCTGGCCCAGATCCTGTCCAGCTGAAATCTCCCAAGTGCCCAATGCTGGGGACTCCTTCCCTGGGGAGATGGTTCCAAAGTGTTGCAGGGAGCCCGGGCAGAGCAGGTCCCCAGGAATGCCTCGCAGTGATCTCAGACATCCTGCTGAGTCACAGCTGCTATGAGATGAGCCCAGGTCTCAGCCCTGCAAAGCTCTGTGTGGACCACTCACTGTTCAAAGCTCTTTGCCCTGCTTGAATCACTGACATCTATGCTTAATAGGAGCAATGTTTGTGGGATGCAAGACTGCCTTGGGCACCACCTATTACATCATTTGCAGAGGCTAAAGTTATTTATTTTATTTTTTTTCTATTTCTTATGTGCCTTTCATCCTTTTCCTCATTTTGTACACTGTGCACAAACTGTTCTCCATTTATACTTTATTTTGATTTTTTTTTCCCTCCTTTAAGTTGTTCAGTGTGTTCAACGCTGTCAGGAAACTGCTTTAACTGAAAGTGTGGAGTGATGTGGAATAGTCTTAATGAAAGCCAAAAGAATGTGAACTTGGTGTTTTTCACAGGAAGTTTTGTTCTGGGCCGTCCTCTGCCCTGCTTAAACACATTGGCCTCTTTTGACCTTTTCCTTGTTGAAGGTTAAGTGGGAAATATCTTTCCAGCTTAACCAGAAAGACCTTCCATGGTTCGTGTTTATTTTCGCTGCGATGGGCATTCATCTTTCCCGGATCCAGAGTATTAAACTGGATCTTCAGAGATAAATTAATAGCTTGGATGTAGTGCCAAGGCTTTCTCAAGCCTCTGGCTCTTTTTGGCTAGGAATGATTGTGCCACAGATCACCAGATCTCGGGAGCAAACCCCACTTTGGCTGGTGGGCTCCTCCCCAGCATCTTCTTTACTGGCACACTCAAACTTAGGGAATCCCTGACCCACAGTTTGTGATTGCCTCAATTCTGCACAACCCTGTCACTGCTGCCACGTTTTCCATCTCCACCCAGCATCTCCTGCCATACCCGGTGTGGGGCAGAGTGTCCTCAGCTAGGGAGGGGGCAGCTCAGTGTCCCACCTCAAAGGGGCCCTCTCCCCAGGAGGGGTTTTGTCAGAAGCAGGAGCTGTGCCCTCAGGACACTGGGAAAGCTGCTCTGTCCCCACTGTGTGGCACTGATGCCTGGGCTTCTCTCTCTACAGTCATTCCAAAGTGCTGCCTGGTGCCAGCCAAGGAGTTAACAAGAGATGAAATTTATCAGTCTGAAGCCCTCCCAGCTCAGTGATTGTCCTGGGGAATTTAATTTCTCAGCCTGATTCCTACAGAGCAAACCTCTGGGAGTGCAGTGAAGGGCCCTGAGCATTCCATGCACTGCTTGAGCGTGTCAGTAGCAGCACAGGCACTTCCAACAGGGTCTAGGAAACATCATCTCAGTTTCCCTCAGAGCTTTTGTTGCTAAATATCTGCCTGGGTTGTTGGTGAGGCTGTTGGCAGAGGAGCTCAGCTGCTGCCCGCCGTGGCATGTGTGTGATGTGCCCCCTGTGCTGACCCTGCAGAGTTTATCACGAGTGCATTGGGCTGATGATTGGGTGTAGGTGGAACCTGAAGCTTGGTCCGTACCTGAGCTGCCTTTGTCTCCTCACCCTCTGAAACTCTGACAGAGAAAGGGACTGCCGTGAGTTTTTATAGGGTTGTGGCAAAGGGAGGAACTTGTTTCAGATCTTGTTTGTGATAAATACTGAAAATACTCAACCTGAACTTCAGTACTATTTACTGCTGAAAACCCAGTAACTGTCCTGCTGTTCCTGACTTTTCACTGCATTGAGTTGCTCTTGAGCATGATCTGATTCAGTTTTTCCCACCCTTCTCACTCTCTGCCATCTTGCAGCTTCTCACAGGTAACCCCTGTGTGACAATGGTCACACAAGTCACCTTTTTGACTGAAAAAAAGTAAAAATATATAAAAATATATCCCAGCTGTTTCCTAAAGCAATGTTCCTTACGGATAGTGGTGTAATAGATATGATTTCATCCCATAATTCCTTTAACCTCAGTAAATATATTGCAAATGTTTAGTGTCTGTGGTAGTAATATAAAGCAGAAGTCTTAATTACTCTAAACAAAACAAATGCACTGGGGAGTTTTAGAGTGTGTTTCCAGCTTCAGATAGGATTTGCACTATTTTCTCCCTCCCCATCTTGAATTAGACACGAGTGGGTCTCTGTGTTTCCCTAAAGTGCTGAGACAATTTGTGTGAGAATTAACTTTTCCCTTCAGTCACGGTGCTATTTGGTCGCATTTTAATCTGGTGGAAAGAGGGGAGAAAAGAAAAATAATTTAAAAAATATATATACATATAAAAGAAGGTAGAAGGAATTAAAAGCACGTCAGAACTGCTCAAATTTAAACTTCAATGGTGCTGCAACCCTTAGCAGAAGGCAGAGCTCTATGGAAAAGCTCCACATTTCTCAGGAAAAAAAAAAATTAAGCAATGACATTAACAAGATAACACAAGATTTATTGCTTATAATTATTTTCATTTCTTTTTTTTCCACGGAAACTTGTGCATTCCCACAATCAAGAGAGGCGAAGGTTCCAGCAGGAGCCCTTCCTTGCCTCCTTCCTTGTCTTCACATGTTTCGCTTCCCTAAATTACTCCTTAAATATTTAAAGTCATCTTGCTTTTTTGATTGCTTGCTCGTGGTGACATTGTTCTTTGCGCTGCGGAGGTGATAAGGGGCGCTCAGGTTTCGGGTCGCGGTGGATTTGTTATCGTAAGGGCTGGAATCCAGGCAGAGGCTGCTTCATCCAACCCCTCCGTGGTGTTTCTGTCTGGAGCAGCCTCTGTAGCTGGTGCTTCTCGCCAAAGCAGAGGCTTCGGAGAGGGCAGCTCTGCCAGGACAGGGATGCAGGGGAGATGCTGGAATTTAATCAGCTCGGAGAGCATCCGCAGAACTGGGGGTTCATTAACCCTCCTCAAGTCACATCTCAGAAATTTCCTGCTCCACCTCCCTCCTTTTCGAGTATCGGTGAAGATTTAAAGTCTATTTTAGGGCTGATCGTCTCTCAAATACCTAACCCGAGACAGATATCCTTTTAAATGCAAATTATTTGTTTTCTTCTCCCACAATCGCGCAGGAATGGGTCCCACCCTGGGGAGAGGGAGCAGTTAGCATAAATGGCTCCTCAACGCCGAGTGCCTCGCAGGTTCAGCTTCTTTGAAGGAGATTCTGCCACCTCTTTGCTGCTCCTAAGATCAGTCCTATCTGCTGATTAATTCCCCCGGAATAATGATAATGAGCATATGCCCCAAACCTGTTCAGCCCTTTGCTGTCGGGACACTTGCCAAACCAAGCCTTTTGCTTAAACCAAGGTAGGGAATATTGCAAATCATGTGTGAGGCTGTCAAAGCTGAATCAGTCTTTTTATTTTAGAATATTATATTTTTTTATTGTCTGCTGCTTTGGCTTTATTGTATTTTTACTTCACGCTGCTTAACGGTCAAATTTTGAGTTTGGTTTTCTACTTGTTTAGGAAGGAGAATTTTCCCCTAGTTTGTTTGTAAGTTGTGTGCAGTTTGTTGCTCGCTGAGCCCGTGGAAACAGGCTGGGATCCTGCACCCAGTGCACGTCTGTGATGCGGTGAAATAAATCCCTGCATCAGCCTGACACAGTTTTCCCAACGGAGGATCAATTTTTTTTTTTTTAGTCACATCCCACAAAATCATGATGAAAATTTCAATGAGCAGAGCCTGCTGTCTCAGGGCAAAAAGATGTGTATGGATTAGTTTAAGGGTTTTGCTCGTGGCTGCTAAAAGCAGCATTTCCCACTTTGAGAAGGTGACACTGAGGGAGAAAAAAAAATGTTTCACCCAGGCCTGGGAAGCAGGGCCAGCTGATGACAGGTGCTGAACTGCCCCTCAGGAGCCCAGGGTACTGATGATGGGAGATTTTAGCAAGGAATCTGGAGCAGGAAGGGATAGAAGCCGTTTGAAATGAGATAATCCCACCGAGCTATGAATTTTTAGAAGCACTGGAGATCATTTTTGGCTTTGCCAAGAGGAGCAGGCGTTGTGCTGGTCTGAGCAGCCCCATCCTTCTTCTTAACCAGTGGCCCTGCTGCAGCTCGGGGGTGATGTGGAGGCTGGGGACAGCAGGGGGAGGAGAACCAAACACCGTGGAAATCGTGCTGGCTCAGCCTGCTCTGCAGCCCTTCCCATAGATGCTCCAGCAGAAAAGTCTTGGATAACTGGAGCTGGACCCTCTTGTCTGTTGATTGGCATCTGTGGGGTCAGCCACCAGTGTGTTTCCCGTGCTGTTCAGTTTGCAGTGAGCTACAGCAACTTCTTGTGCTGTGGGTATAGAATATTTAAAACCTGGAAATGCAAAAGCTCTTTATTTGCACAGAATCCCAGAGTTCTCTCTCTGCTGGAATAAAGCTGTTCCTGGGTGCAGGGGGAAGCTGCTGCAGAAGGACATTCTTTATGCAGAGTTGGTCTGAGGAACACATTTGTGGCTGAGTGTGTAGGAAGACATGGGCCTAGTCTTCCCTGGTTTCTGAAAGACATCCCTTCTGGCATGAAATCAGTAAGCAAGTTCAGGACTGACTCAGAGGTGGAGTGAATCACACACAGCACTCCCTGCTCCCCTCGGGTCTTCCTCGGAGACTTTGGACCACATTTCTTCACAGTGGGGTGTTAGCTCTCCTGGAACGATGCAGAAAACCCTTTATCACCTGCATGGCCCAGGCATGGAGAAAGTCCTGTGCAGAGTAAAACCCTCCTGTGTTTTACTGCTCCTCTGTGATGTAGAGGAGGGATTTCTGTCAGCTGCACTCCCCCAGGCTCCCAGCAGCATCCTTCTGAGCTGAGGGGTGGGTGCCCACCCTGCTTCCCTGGCTCAGGCTGTGCTCAGCATCTAGGTAGCAAGTGGTGCAGAGGAACCTGGAGGAGAAAAAATGAAAGAAAAATGAAAATACTCCTGCCACTTTTTGAGACACAGCAGCTTTTAAAGAAAATAATGGGTCTTTTTATCCACGGAACAAAATTATGGCATTGCATCCTCCCTAATGTAAAGTCATAATGAACTTATTTGGGCACCTACTGTCTTACTGCATTTTCAGATGCTCGTGAATGTGTGAAACAGGCATCTGGAAAGGGTGAGAGTGGTGGCTACCATCTCAGCCTGTGTTTTTTCTGCCCTCTAATGGACTAGCTCAATGCCCATTTATTACAGTAAACGGTCCTGTTGATTCCAGTGCTGTTGCACCCGTTCTCCTGTAGATCACCCGATGGCTTCTTTCATCACAGCTCTGCCTCATCAGCTGATATTTTTTCTCTTCTGTATGTATAGATAAAGGGGTTCCTAAGGCCACTATTTCACTCAAGCTGGTGCTATTAGGTGACTCCTGATTTCATCTTATCACACATAATTGAAACTGGTATCTTAAGCACAGTGGTGAGCAAGAAAGAAAAGATAAAAAACCGGAGATATTTCCCAATGAAAGGAGAAAATTCAGAAAGGGAGGGGGAAGAGGTTTCCTATCTATGTGCAGTCATCTTGCTGGTTGTGAACAGGAATGGTGTGAGGATCAGTTTTTTAAGCAAGTTCCCTCTGTTTAATTTGCTTTCTAACCAGTCTTCTTCAAGAGCTTCTCTTCATTCTGATACTTCACTTTATTTTCTTTGCTATTACATTTTTGGCTATTGGAAAACACTGTATTTCCAAAAGTTCTCTGCCCAAATTGTTTCCTGTAACAACAGTAATAGGAGGAAAAATCTACTTTTAAAAGGGATAAACTTCATCCCTTGGTGCTTATGTGCAGTCAACCCTTCAGAGGGACTGGCGTTCACGCTAGTGAGGTGAAAACTCTGGCTTCATGCATCACAGCCCACCCCTCCACATAATAACAACAGTAATAAAAACATAGTAAGAGTTCATTCCAGAGCTGGGGGAGCGAGGTGATGAATCATCTTCCAGTGCCTGGGTGTCTGTCCATCCTTCCCCCCTCTGGTACCGTGGCCGATGGGACCTCTGTCGCTGCCCTGGGCTGGTCTGGCTCAGGCAGGTGGTGGGAAAACCAGCTCTGTTGGGACTTGCTGGCCTTTCAGTGTATCTCAGCTTTTGCTGGGAGGTGGGAATTGCTCTGATGCTCCTGTGCACTGGAGCAGCCCCCGTGGGAAGGGGCTTGGTGAGCTCTCCCATCCCTATCCCGGTGGTTACAGGGCTCAGCAGGGTGGTGCTGGAAGGGGGACTGATGTGTCCCTGGGGACAGAGGGTGATGAACAGTGAGACCCTCTCAGCACAGCCACGGGGAAGGGTCAGGCTGCATTAGTTGCCTGGAATTTTACGTGGCATCAATGGCCAACCAAAAGGCTCAGTGGTAGCCAGTGACAAAAACCCTTCAGAGGGATGGTTCCTGCTATTACAGCACTGCTGGAGAATGGGAAAACAAGCAACAAAAAACGTGTTTGAAAGCTGGAGAGACCAGTCACTCCAAGGGCCCAACCCACAGGGTCACTGATGTAGCAATGACATTATTTTTCGTGTCATATTTCATACCTGTATCTGTGTTGTACATTAAGACTGTCCCATCTAGATCCCATATTTACATTTTCAAGGTGCAATCCCAGAAGACTTGTTGGCTTTCACAGCCACTGCCAGCCTGGAAACCTAAGAGGACTTTGGCTTGGGTTTTGAGTTGTTAATAAGGAGTTTTAACTGAACTCACCCACTGCAAGCTAAATAAGCCTTGCTGGAGTTTTGCTTTGTGCCCATGGAAGCAGCTTTAGAGAGCTGCTGCCCTCTGTAGATGCTGTGCACTGTTTATATCGCCTTCTCAAGAGAAGAATTGCTGAAAAATGAAGAAAATTCAGTAGTAATGTACGGTGCTGTAACCCTTCCCTGATGAACTTGGAGGCAGTGGTCACAGTGAGGCTTAAGGAACCTCAAAAAACCATTTTTATCTTCAGTGTCTGTCTTATTGTGCTGGGGTGTGTGTCTAGAAAGAGTGTGTAGATAACTGCAAGTGATTTGTTGTTTTGTGGGGGTTTTATTTTTATTTAAAGATATTATTAAACATTGCTTGGAAATTGATGTAACTTTTTGTTGGTTTATTTATTACAGAAGAAAAGACTGAACCGAGGAAGAGTGGGAAAATAATGCCCATATTTCTATCTTGCATAAAAAAAAGGTAAGATTTAGAGGACTGTAGTATTGCAATAACTTATTTACAGCATAATAGTAATGATGAGGTAATTTAAGTTCCCAAATACTGGCATGTTTTGATTTAAACTTATTCAGCTCAGCCTTTCAGAGTCTTGGCCACCTAAAAGCTAATGAAGGCTGTAAGGGAGGGCTCATTCTTGATTCCTTTAATTGTGTTTTTTTTTTCCCCCTCACTCCATTCCCTGGAAGCTCCAGTTTTTCCTGGGATTTCTCTTCTTTAGGCTGTAGGGTGGTCTCAGTGCCCTCTTGTGCAAGGTGAGGGTTTCATATACCTGTGTTGAAGGGAATGAAAAAGGAAAGTGGTTTTTATTTGGTTTTGACAGCTAAATAGAATATAGCTTATCATTTCTGTACAGTTATTTTACAACAGTAGAAAATACTCTATTTTCATGTAGAAGAAATCTGCCATAGCTGCTCTCTGCTGCATTAAGGCTCTGAAGAAGCAGGTACCCATTGAGAAGCACTTGAATAATGAACATAAGGAAGTCAGTCTTAAAATATTAATGCTTGCTTTCTAATATTTCAATTATTTTAACTGTGGCAGCTTGCTGACCTGTGAGCAATACAATTAGACATGGATAAACTTGGCTCTGTGGAGTGAGTCAGCAAAGTAAATAGGGATGAATGGGTTTAGTTTTGCAAACAAATTCTAAATCCAGTGTGAGCAGAGCCTGTGTTACAGCTAAAATGTGTGATTCCTTGCAGCTATAGGTATGAATGTGTTTCCCTCTCTTTGCAGGTTTCCCCCATCATAAATTCACTGAGGAAGACCTACAGGACTTCTGCCCAGTGCTATGAAAATTAACCAAGGCACGATAACTGCAGGAAATCTTCAAAGGTACCGAAATGAAACACTTATTTCATAATTAATTGAAGCAAACAAGACATCAGCATGTGCTATGTAGCCTAAGTATTATGTCAGGTCAATAATTAAGCTGTAGTAAATCTTCTGGAGGTTCTGTCCTGCCAAACTTTAAAGGCTCCAGACTAACCCAAGGACCCTTAACATTGTAGTGATCAGTAAATGATTACACAGATAGCTGCTCAATTTGAAGTTTGCTGCTATTAAGCAGTAAATTTATTCACAATTTTCCTGTGACGTGCAGAAGTTGTATGTTTTGTGGTGGTTGAAAAATATCCCGCAGACAAAATGCGTGTCTGTCTCGAGTCTGTGAGGAGGAGTATTTTATAGGCTTGAGTTATGTCAAGATAAAAGTGCACTTTTCCTGCAGGGAAAGATATACAATCAGCAAGAAGAAATTGCTTGGCATGTTCCCTTATTTACGTGAGCGTGGTGCTGGGGAAAAGCTGATGCTAATGGTGCTGTGTGCTGCTGGCCGTGGCCAGGGCCTGTCTGCTCCAGCCCTGCTGCCTGCCTTTGAGGTGGCACTGGGAGGTCACGGCAAGTTGTGTGGTGACCTGGTGACGTGGGAATTTCAGCACTGGGCTGAGCATCAAACCTTACATCTTAGTGCAAAGCCACGTGGTGGTGTCGAGCAGGAAGCCTGAAATGCTCCGAGTTTCTTTTTTCCCCCTCATCTTTACTATTTTCTGTCACCTTGTTTACATAAAGTATTTCTGGTTAAGAGTTTGCAATTCCACTGATGTGCTAGCAGGTCTGTGTGGAGGTGAAGCCGGGTTTCAGATGCAGTGCTGCTGGGCTGGGGGACAGCTGGTGCCCGTCGGGTTTATTTCGCGTGCGAGCCTTCGTCCAAGCTTGTGTTTGGAACTGGTGACTGTTTGACATGTTCACTTGTAGTTTATTTTAATTACAGAATATTTAAATTAACAGATATTCAGATAACATAACAATTGGAGTGAAGATAAGATTATTCAGTCTACTCTATTTTCCCTCCAGATGGGTTCTGTGTGAAACAGGCATGCAGCATATTGGGATATCCAGGCTGTTCCATCCTAATATTCTTTCCCAGCTTTATCTAAACTTTTACTAAGTTTATCTGTAGGTTTATCTGTGTTTTCTGCCTGGTTTGCTCTTAAAGAGGTTAACTAGAGGAGGGCCAAAAAATAAATGCCTCAGATTTCCAAGGGAAAGTTGTGAAATAACAAGGTTTAGATGAGTGATCTCGCTTTTGTTGAAGAGAATGTCTTGGATTACTGTTAGCATCACCTTCTAGTCCTAGTCAATGAAATGACAAGGGATCGTTTGGGTGATGTTCCCAGGCTACCAAAGGCAGGAAGCACAAATGATCTTATGAAGGGTTTGATGTTGGAAGATGTCCAAGCAATTTTTGCAGACCCGAGGGTTATTTTTATTTTATTTTTTTTTATACAGCTTGGCCATTGTTTATCTAACCTGAAACTTTAGAGGTTCACTCTTCATTGACTACATCATATAGTGTTTAGAGAGATTTCACAAGAAAAATTTATAAACATACCTTTTCTCTACAGATGTAGAGCCAGGGTATCTCACACGCTGTAACTGTGAAGTGTGTGTAAATGGAGCCCATATTTGTCAGTATTAGGAATGCCTTGGGAATATTTATTATGAAATAAAGTGTTATCACTTGCACCATGGATAAAACAGTTGGAAAGTTCCAAGAAAAAGGAAAAGGTGGCTTTTTGACCTGAAGCTTAAAAATCATGTCTCTTATGTATATAATCTATTAATGACACTCTCAGTGCAAAGACTTTCCTGGCACATTATCCGCTGACATTCCAAAAGCCAACTTCAGTTAATTAAGTCAAATACAACTTAACCCTTGGGGTCAGGATTTCTAGCAGTGCAGTTTCATTACTGAACACACACGTGTCCCCGTTCCAAAAAGCCTTTTGGATCGTAATTTATTTTCAGGAAGCATAGGAGCTTGCAAAACCCACTTCACTTCATCTGAAATGCACGTGATCTTGAAAGGAGACCTGGAGAGGTTTGATTAATGCATTTCACCCGAGGTTACAGGGCTCAGGGGGATGAATCTGCACGAGGGGTTGATAGGTCAAGAGTTCTGGGCTGACCAGTGGTGTCTCCAAGCAAGAAACCTGGACAGATGGGTCTCACAGAGTAACTCGGAAAATCCCAACAGGCAGGAGATAGAATCATAAAGGTCTCTTCCAACCACAACCATTCTGGGTCCAACCATTAACCCACCACTGCCACTAAACCATGTCCTTCAGCACCCAGTGGTTAGGAGGAGCAGGGAAACAGAGGAATGGAGACACTGAGCAAGTGCAAGTGGAGTGTTTTCGCATTGACCTCCCCACAGATCCCCCCCACTGCATGCACAACGAGGGCAGTCACTGCTGTGTCAGCAGAAGGCTTTGCTGGAGCATCCAGCTAGGTGTACAGCAGAACTAGGATCTTTCTCTGGGTTCCTCTCTCTGTGCTGTGCTGTTTCATTCTGAGCTGACTCTGTACTCAGGCAGCCTTTCTCTAGCCACAATCTTGTCAAGCGTTTTCATCTCCTTGTCTAGGGGCTTTCTCATTCTCTCCTGCTAAAAGGTCACAAGGAAATACCTACCAAAAAAAGGGGAGTACCATGGGAAAAATCTCTGGCAGAGAGGCACCTCTGCTTTGCACACACATACGCGTTCTGACACGCACCCACACAGATTATCTGCTAAGAAGCATGTGCTAAACTTTGCTTCTGCTTCCCAGTGATCTCTGCCACCAGTGACCTTAGTTCTATCTCGTGACTATATTCCACTTTTGGAAACAAAACTGCTTCATTCTCAAGTTTCCCCCCCCCCCCCCCCCATGCTGTCAGGTTTCTCAGCTTGGAAAAGAGGATTACACAGAAGGGGATTATTAGCTGAAAGATAAAGGGGTTTTCCCCCTAAATGCATTAGGTAAATGGCTTTTAACTACAATAGATATAGCTGATAAAATGAGATATTCCAGGGAGATCCAACTTTGCCCCTTCATTCCCCTCTCTTCTGTGACTTTCTGGGCCACAAGCACATTTCTGATCTGACCTGGTAAATGAGTGGCCCTTCCCACTTGGTTTTCCTTCCCATAACCCCCTCACACACAAACCTTTTCAATGTTTTCCTACATACACTGATGACTAAGTTCCAGAGGGGAGTTTTTACAGCCTGTCAATACAGTAGAGAGTCTGTGATCTTGGAGTTTTCCCTTTGGAAGCTGTGAAAGTGAAGACTCTGGGATTCATTTTTAGTATATCTGTAACCTGCCACATGTCACTCCTCCAAAGCAACAGGAGCTCGTTTGCCTTGGTGGCTGCTCAGCCCTATTAAATTAGTTCACACCAGTAGAGCTCCAAAGGGGAAGGCTGAGCTCTTCTTCCTCCCTTTCCTCCTGCTCAGGGGAAGGGTTTCTCAGCTGCTGATGAGGTTTCTCAGTTGGTTTTCTTGCCAGGGTGTTTCTCAGCCCCGAGGAGCTGGGGAAATGCCAGTCTCTGGAAGGATTTATTAACCTATCTCCACATTTAGGTGGGCTTTTTTTCCTGTAAGAGCCAAGTCCCTTCCTACCCAGTGTCAGTTGTATTACTCCACCTCCGTGGGGAACTAGTGCTGGGCAGGGACTTCCAAACAAGGCACACATAGTTAGATAAAAATACTTCTAAGGTTTCATGGAGAGAATGCTTTTAAAGTGGATTTTGTAACAGAAGTGTATGTGTCATTTCCTCTGCCCCTTCCAAATATTTTCATTCAGATGGATGTTTAAGAAGAATGGAGATTTATTATTTTTTTTTCCCCAGCCACTCACTGCTGCCAGTAACTTCCTTGCAAAAGTACAAATGCCTTTATTAGGAAGGGGATCTATAGCATCCTTAGGACTGTAACCATCATGGAATGGTTTGGTTGGAAAGGACCTTAAAGAGCATCTAGTCCAGCATTGCTGTGAGAGGCAGGGACACATCCCACTAGCCCAGGCTGCTGAGAGCTGCATCCAGCCTGGTCTTGAACGCTTAAAAAAATGACATATCTGCAATTGCTGAATTCTCCTCGCAGTGAGAAAAGCACTGGGATGTGTTTATATCTGCATAGGTGCTACTGACGTGCTGAGGAAGCAGTTTACTGACTCGGGGCCAAGAAGCACTGATGGGAAAACTTCCCAGCATTTTTGTTGCCTTGCAGACTTCCAGATCTAAGGCAGTGTTTCTAAGACAATCTATGGCCCAGCAGCTGCATATTGCACACTGGGCAGGTTTATCTCTAGGATCTGGTCCTGGAACCTGCTGGCCACACCAGTTCCCACTGGAAGTGTTCTCAGACCCCTGGGTGACCAGATCCAGAGCATCTATGGGATTCTGAAATCCCGTGAGATGTAAATTAAGACGACTAAGGCAATAAAATATAACCACTGATTAACAAGACAGGTCTTTATAGCCATTAATTCTATATTTATAAATAGCTGGAGGCATGACTGAGACATGATGTTCAACCATGCAACTAATTGAAAGCAAATAAAGATATGATGACACAGTAATTGTAACTGAAATGAAAACATTCTTCTTATACACACATTAACTTTTTCTTTTAGGTAGGAGGCCTGCCCCACCACTTCTCACAGTTTGAGTAGTTAAATCACCACGCACACTGTGTGTTCCTGAGTGTTGAAACTTATACATCACTATAGAAATCATCCAGAATGCCATAAGAGTAGAAAAGAATCAGAGAGCTGGCTCAGAGGTGAAGGTGGAGCACAATGCTGAGCCACACCAGTAACCCAGATTGAGCTGTTAACTGGAACAGAGGGCACAGGGATGGTTGTAGGTGTCTGATGGGGGAGAAAAGGGTGATGTGGGAATGCTGAGGGACCCCTCTTGTTCCATTTCAAAGGTTGAGTTGTTCTATTCTGACTTTGGAAAAAATTGTGGTGCTTTTTAGTAGTGTGCAAGCCCATGTAAGACCAGCATTGTGAGATTCCTGTGTCTTCTGTGATGGTTGCAGGGAATGGATTAAAGTTGTACAGGTCTAGAGACAGAAAAACCTCTTTATTTCTTCAACATTATTGGCCAGAAAGAGACAACTAGGGGAAAAAACAAAAGGACTAAATTCTTCTTTTTTTTTCTTTTCCTGCTGGATTAGTTCTGAAGTTTAATTCACTAAGCAAATATTGCTGAATAAGGAGGTGTCTCTGCAGGCTGAGTTTTCAGTGCAGCACAACAGTGTGTGTCTGTGTTCTTGATCAGTACATTGAATAAAATACTTCCACAGATCAGTTTTAAAATGCAGACTTGAGGTGTGTTTTGAAATAAGAGCCAGAAATCTCTGCTGTTATGACTTTTTCTTTTTTCAGACTTACATCTTTAAGTAGATAAATATATTTTCAAGCAGCACTGATATGAAGAAGATAAGAGGGGTTGTTGTTTCACCCATCACTGACATGCAGTTGTTCCAGGGATGTGGAATTTTACGGGTGCTAACAAACTAGTGAGGAGTAAACTAATATGTGCTATTAAAACCACAGATAAAAAATAAGCAAGATAGAATGCAGCTACTTAATTAAAATACTTTGCATCTCTCTCAGCGATGCTTACTGTAAATAATGGGTATTTTCTGTGGCTGTGTGAACTCAGTGCTGTTGCTATAAAGGGAGATGTCTGACCTGCTTCCAGCTATAAAGGAAGATTTGTGATTCTCCCAAACCCACACACCCTAGATTAATGTTGGTGTCAAACTGATTCTGTGTTAAGCTCATTTAATGTAGCTCTGGACTGTGAGATGCTGCTTTGCCAGCAGCTAAGGCCACGTGTTTGCAGGTATTGACAGTGCAAGTACCAACAAGTTGTTTCAGTGTTTGATCGGGGTCTCTTTAGCATTCATTCAGGGGATCTGGCAAACTGCAGCCTCTGCCCAAGAGGGCTCTGTGCCTTTGAGCATACAGCAGGAATTATTGCACCTCTGCTCCTGAGATCTATAGCTTCATTTAGTTCAGACCTCCCGAAGGAATTTGTATGCCTTTAGCTAAATAGCAAACAATTTTGAAGCTGACTTTAGGTAGCAAATTTCTTCTCCATCATAAAGAGGAACGGGAAAAATATTTTCGATTTTTTATTTTTATTTTTTTAAATCACATTTTCTGTTCAGATATATTTTGCTACAGTGGGTTAAACTGGCTTTCAATCTAGGAAACCCCACCAGCCTGTGTGAGGCTTTGTGAGGCTGATCCAACAGCCGAGAGGCAGGAGCAGAGTTAAGTGCTGCTTTCCCAGCTCCTTCCTGCTGCTGAGTGAGGAGCAGGTCGTGTGACAATGCCGAGGTTTGCACAAGGCTGAGTCCCCTTCAGCAGGTCAGGAAATGCATTAAGCTGCTCAGACGGGAGCCTGATAGTTCCCAGGCAGCCCCAGACAACGTGGGGCTTCTGCTGTGCACGGGAGGGTGAGGGCTTGGGGAAAAGGTTTGTTCTGGAAAGCAAAAGGGAGTTTAGGTTGTGATGCTCTGGGAGTAGAATTTGCTCAATGTTACCAGGTATCTACTCTCTTCCTGGTGTGTATATATATATATTTTATTTTTTTTTCTTTATTTTTCTCTGATTGGAAGAGAAAGGGGAAATGCAAACAGCTTGTAAGGGCTGGCAAAGGGATGGATACCCCACATCACAGAGATCTAGGTCAGGGCTGCACTCAGGCTTCTCTGGGAAGCAGATACTTGGAGCCTGAAGTCCTCAGCCTCAGTGCTTGCTCCTGGACTGTTTATCCATTACCCCAAAGTTGCCGTTTGATAGAGAGCAGGAAGGTCTCAAGAATGCCAGCACCCTGTCCCTACATCAAGAGATCTAACCTGCAGAACCAAGCCCCCTCCTCCTCCTCAGCACTTAGATCTTGACAGGAGCTTTCCCAGGAGAGGCAGGCTGAATATTTTGTCATCACTGAGGACCTCTCCTGCCACTGGAGCTCCAGAGGTCATCATGAGGAGAAGGGTTTGAATCTGAGAGCTCTTTTTTGGTGCATCCTCAATATCCTGTGAATTTTCCATGGCCTCTCAAGCTGGGCACTGTGGGAGACTTATGCTGCTTTGCATCTCCCAAACAGCTTCAGCTAAAAGGCAGGACCTTAGGCAATTAGTGCCACAGAGACAGGGTGACAAGTGAGCAGACCCAGAAGCCTTGCATTAGGTCTCCAAGGATCTTTTAGGTATCTTAAGCTCTGCAGCAGCATAGGTATGGATTATTTCAATTGCTCTCCTAGGTTCCTCTGAGAGGGCAGGGCTGTGAGTTGTTGCACGCTTGCTGAGGAGCACACTGGTTCATGCTGCAGTGACCCCAGTACTGTTAGACACTGCCCATTGGTTCCCATCCATGGCACAGCTCCCAGCAGTGTCCATGCAGGGGTTTAACTGGTCCTGATTAGCTTAATCAGTGCAGACTTGTGCATGGACATGTCTTCATCCCATCTCTGCCCCTTGTTCCACTGCCTCCCTTTTCACCTCGCTCTTGTCACGTTTCTCCTTATCAAAGCTTCCCTGACTTTAAACCTTTCCCTTTTTATTCTCTTTACCACTTGCCTTTTTATCTCTGCAGAAAGCTGTGGGAGATGCAAAAATGGCAGATGGAGGATGAGACTAAATACGATCTACTGTAGTTTGCCTCTGAGCTCTTCACAGCAGAATCTGGGACCTGATGGCATCCTTAGCTCACTCAGCCCAGCAGAGCAGGGGCAAGGGGAGAGGGCACTGCCCAGTCTGGTGGTGTATTGGGCTTTGGGAGAAAGTAAAATGCATTAGAGGGCAAAATGGTGCCTGGCAGCACCATGTGCTTGGGCACAGCTTCCCTGCAGCATAAGGAAAAGCAGTGAATTGATATTAGTGTGGCAAGGAAAGGCTCAGGCCAGTGTGGCTCTGCCAAAAGCAGTTGGCTTCTAGTGCTGAAATTCATTATTACAGCTGATGCTTGAGGACACAAGCCTGTAGTTTTCCTCCCAGTTGCAGATAATAGGACCCTACATTGCTTTCTCTATACTTAAGAGGAGATAATTGTACTGAGCTTTAAACGCTTAAGTAAGAAATGAAATAATCATATGTGTGTGTGTGTGTGTGTGTGTGTGTGTGTGTGCACCTGTAGGTACAGATAGATAAAGAATTATATAATCTCTGGCCTTGTTTTCTTGTGGAGATCATTGACTCCCCAGACACAAACTAAGAATGGAAAACCCATCCCCAGCACGACCTTCCATCCTCTCCCCCTTTGTACCTTTCCTGGTAGTTTTACCCTCTGGCACAACTCAAAGGAGCCCCTCCAGGGAGGTTTTAGTCCCTGAAGGTGCAGTGGGTTGATTGCAACCTGAAGCTCTTCCAGATTTATGCTTTTTGCTGTATTTTCAGTAAAAGGGGTTAGGTGATAGCTCAGAAATGACACCAATTACCTCATGTCCTAGGTGAGATTCAGAGCCCTGGGTGTAGGTGTTAGTGTGTGAATTTCTGGTCTCCTCTACAGGCAGTAACATTAGAGTCGACTGTGGGGCTTGGAGAACTGCACCTGGACAGACAAATCATTTCCAGGTTCCCATTACTGTTCAGACTGGACTCCCCTCTGCTCTCGTGGGAGCTTAGACACCTACCTCATGTAGTGACACCAGCGCTCCGAGAATTAGCCCTGGGTGTCCACAGTGTGGAGGTGAATCCCACCCAGTGTAATTATTGAAGCAGATCTATGTATGAAGTAAAGACAGTGATTGGATTAAACCTGCTGTGATTTTAACATGAATAAATTCCAGCCTATTCCATTACGTGGCCCTCAGGGGTCATTGAAATCCAGTGTATGGATAACTTACTTTTATTATGTATTTACCTATCACAGGAGAGATATTTATGCCTGTATTTATGAGGCAAGTAACTCTAGAGCATCTTTCTCATGGTTGAGCTATTTGGGGTGCTCAGTAAGCATTTAGGAGCACTAACTCCTGTGAAGTGCTACACGACTCAACTACACTTGCTCGTTTCCAATGAAAATATTAAAACCAGAAGTTAGAGACCTAGTCCTGCAGAGTCTGAAGGAGTCCAAGTAACGACTCTTACCATGAGGTCAGAGCACTCAGCACCTTCAGAAGCTGTTCAGCACCAAGCAAGGTGGAGTCCCCGGGGGCAGGTTCACACCTTGAGAGGGGCTCAGCCTAAGACCTGAGGAGCACTGACAAGTCATCGAAACAGACTCGAAGTGATGCATTGATTTCTGTGCTGGATGAATCTATCAGTAAGAAAATCCCTCCCTTTTAAATAATAAGATTCAGTCTTGTTTTTCTGTGCAAAACAAGTTGCTGACAGCCTGGAAATAAAGAAGGGTTTGAATTTCTTTTAGACTCTGAGCTCTTGGACCCTTCAGCCTCAGCACTGCTTCGCTAGAGCTGTTGGTTGTGCACCACCAGAAGCAGGATACGATCAGCACTCGCTGATCCATGTGTTGCAGATTATTCATGCCACAGCTATTAACTGGAGCTCAGAGCCACATGAATGTGGCTGCTCAGCTTCCAGAAGCATCTCTGCTCCACAGTCTGTCCAGCTGCGTTCGCTGGAGCTCGTAACCCTCTGACACCCTTATCTGGCTGCAGGGTAGATCAGCTCCCTGGGAGACACAGCAGGAAAAGCAGAGCAGTAACTAGGCATTAAGAAGCTGTTAATATCAGTGTGGCCAAATGTACCAGTAATAAACCAAACCAGTAACTTTCCACTGCTCAAATGGCAGCTTATTTGTTATAGTGCATCCGTCCCTGTGCTTTACACACTCAGTGGAAGATGGAAATGACTCTCTTCCAGGAGACAGGTCAGTTCCTCATACCATAGCCACAGGCAGAATTCCTCAGCATGCTGTATTTTGCTGTAAGAATACTCTGAGGTCAGTCTCACGTCTTCAGTCCCTGCAGATGGTTGAACAAACCAATTGTTTTAACATCTCAAGTCACTCTTTAACAAGGTTCATTTCCATACAAAAACACTCCCAGTAAATTCTCAAGTTTACTTTGCTGGGCCAGCCATACTGAACTCCTGAACACCTGAGGAGTCAGGGCAGTAATAAAGCAGAGGAAAAACACATTACTCTGAGCTGTGCAGGAGGCTCTGCATTAGCAGCGTGTCCAGGGACCTTCAGGCCATTATATGATGCAAAGCTGTGGTAGCAATACCAGTGTCCCCCACTGCCAGCACGTGGTAAGAAGACAGCAGGTCTTTCTGTTGTCTGGGAGAAGAAAGGACTCTCTGTTTCCCTCTTGTCCCTTTCTGTCCTGTCAAGTAGAAGAGCAGCAGCATCCCCACAAAAATGCATCCTGATGCAGCACGGGGCAAGGAGCATCTCTGGAGCAGGAGGGACCAGCCCATGGCTTTGTGAGGGGGGCTGAAATTTCAGCTTCGTGTGGTTCTGTGGCTTCTTAGATGGGTCCTCACCCTGACAGACGTGGGATTAGTTTATTGTAAAGAGGAGAAACTCAGGATTACACGCTTGTAATTCTATCAAAATGAAAACCATGCTGCAGAAACATGCAGTGGGCTTTGCTCCGTGCAGAGGAGACTTCCCTCCCTCTCTTCATCTCTAAAGGAGACACTGGGGAGCATGGATTAAATTATTAAATCAGACCAATTAACTAATTACATTAAAGCAGTAGGGTTGGCTAAAATTACTCAGCTTTTGCCTTTGCAATGTTGTGAAGGCAAATTCCCTGCACAGCTTCACATGTAAAGTAGGAGAAACTCTTAATTGAATGGGACTTGGCCACAGGAGTAGTGCAGAGGATCAGAGCCAGAAACAGCAGTCAGAAAGAGATGATACTCCAGACAAAGTGGAGTAGCATTGCCTGACAGTTCTGACAAATTTGCTGATTTATTTTAATGTTTTGGGTTGTTTTTTTTACTTAGTTTTAGTGGGGGTAACCTGCCCGAGCTAGCAGGCTGTGTGGGGCTGAAGTCATGTCCTGATTAGCATCGAGATTCCTACACTGCTAAATCCATTCACTGTGCAAGGTACAAGAGCCAAATACACAGAATTAATGATGTTTGGCCATCCATTCTGCAGAGAGGCTGGGAACACTGGTGAGGGTGCTGCCCTTCCCTTTGCACGTCATCGCTGTCTTCCTCAGCCATGAAAAAAACCACATTTTTAACATTGCCAACTCTCCCTGCTTTATCAGACATCTCTTTTTGGCATCATACGGTTCTAGGAAAACTTATCTCTCATTTGGAAGAAAAAAATATACGTTCTTTAGGACTGAGGATTGCCAAAAAGACTTTCAAAATACGCAAGCATGGAGGCGATGAAGCCAAAAGATAAGTAACATGGCATTTATTACTTTGTAAAATATAATTATTTTGAAAACATTTTCTTGATTTATCTCGTGGGTTTGACTCATGCCTTTTTTATTTATTGCTTGCTGTTGGCAGGAGTAGAGCCCTTGCAGTTTTCAGGGGTTCTCCTGATTTCTGCTGTTCAGTAACATGAACATCTCTGTCATTTTAATCTTCATGGATCACCTTCTTTCCTTAATGCTACTGCTGCTGTCGAAGCCAGTGAGAGCGTTGCCAGCAACTTCAGAATGGAGCTTAACAGAAATATCTTTGGGGAAATTTAAGCAGAGCCCTTCAGACTGTTTCAGACCAGACCTATTGTGCAGCACGGTTAAATCATCGTTACTCTCTCATTCCCTCTGTATAAATAGAACAATCTTTTTGATGTCTAGGATAGTGCATGGCAGCGCAAGGTTGCTGAGGAGGCCTTCTAAGCTGATTAAATAAAACCAACAAGAGTCACAGGAGGGAAGGGAGGAGGGAAAACGCTTGCCTGCCTGCTCTGAGATGTTTGCAAAAGCTGCAGCAGTTCTGCACCAGTTAGGGACTGGAGTTTCCCTGGTGGACTGATGACCTTTGAAGTGATAATTGCTGATTTTCCTGAAGCTCCAAAAGAGAGTGTGTATAGTAGCTTTAGAAGAAAAAGGAATAAATATTAATGAAGCATTGGGTTTTCATTCCAAACCAGCAGGAGACAAGCAGTTAAATGCTCCTTTTCATCCCACGAAGCAGGATGGAAATGAAGATCCCTGTAATATTTGCCACATAACTCACATACCTTAATCTCCGAGCAGTTTCACAGTGTTGTGCATCATTGCAAGACCTTATTCTGTTGAAAAGTGTTTGTTAGGTTTTCCTTCTTTTGGAGTTGTCGTACAAAATTTGATTTTCAGTGCTATTTAAAATATTATGTTTTTAATTCCAACACCATCCACCGATAGGTAGATGGGTCTTAATTTCTCATTGTGACGGCCTTAGAAGTTTTACTTTTTGGGTCAGGCTGTGTAAGGTGCCACGGGAACAGAAGAAAGTAAAAATATTATCCTTCTTTTGTTGTGATCTGGGTGAAGTTTTCTGACATTTACCTGAATCCAGGTGGATCCCAAGTCACTATTTTCATAGAAAATAACCCCCAAATGGGCTGCAGTTGGCAAATAGCAGGGAAATGGGTTAGAGTTAGAAGATACCAGGTAACCAGGCTGCAGTTGGCATGCAGTTTGCTTGCTCTCTCACTGGCTGGGTGAAAACTCTTTTCAGAGAGACACAGGGACACCTCAGCCCACTGTCTGATGCAAACACTTCTGTGGGATTTGGTGGGTTGTTTTCAGCAATGGAGACACGAGTATTTTATTTACCTGGTAGAGTTTCTTCTGGAGTCAGTTGTTGCTCCAGTTGGTAGGTGGAAGATGGTAAAGCTTTGGGCAAATTCTGGCTCAGCTCAGATGTTAATTTGCATGTCTGCCGTGGCTTGGGGATGATTGAGCATTAGCTGCTTTTCCAGCACGTCAGGAGAATTGTGCTGCTATCTCCAAGTACTTGAAAGCCAAATAAACCTGAGAGTTTCAGAGCAATTAGCTGGTGTGACTGCAAAGGCATTTCTGTGTTGGAGAAATCTCTGCCAGGGCAGCCAGTATCTGACCAGCTCCTGGGTCAGGAGGGGCAAAGGGCTCTTAGCCAGGGGCAGAAGGGGTTCTCTGTGGCCCGTGACTGTGCCAGTTTTCCTGTGCAGACACAGCAACAGGGTGTGCTCCCTTCAGCTGGTTACTGTTGACGTGTTGTGTCTTGGAGAGCATCCTTGCAGAGCTGGCTGGAGTCAGAGGTTAAATATCAAAGGGCTGACACAAAGAACAACTCTCCTACTTTGCCATTTACATGGGTTGTTTTGCTGTTGATTAAGGACAGAAAGACCCGCTGAGATGGAGAGTAAGCAGTTGCACACTGAGGAAACTCTCATACTTATTGCCTTAGCAGTAGCATCCATGGAGTGAGGGACCCTCCATGGGGCAGTCCCTGGTTAATTCTTTATAGCCCCCAGCTCTGTCATGCTTACATTATGTGATCCTGTTGGAGGAAGGGAAAAGTCAGGAAATACCCAGTGAAATAACCACTGAGCATCAGAGAAAAAGTGAGGAATTCAGGAGACATTTGTAAACAGAGAAGGCTGCATGCTTATTAATGGCTGTATTCCACTCCCAAATGCCAGTGTCCTTTCCTAGAAAGCTGGTTAACAAGAATATATTTATCATAAGTGCTGGTTAGTGCAAGATAAAAATTCCCAGAAGTGGAGGAAGATGCTTAATTGTCAGCACAGGTGACAGCAGCAGTAACAATTGGCTGAGGAAGCAGAGAAAACATTGATTAATAGAACCATACATGTTTCCTTTGACTGAAGGAAAAATTAGGTTCAGATACTGATAGAGTCAAAAACTAGTAATGGTGGGTATGAGAGAACCTCTTACCTGTGCCTGTGCCAGCAGTGAACCAAAACATCAGCAGATGGTGGCTGCTGTTAAATGCTGGCAAGTTCTTGTGGCACAAGCACATTGCAAGGGCCTTTTTTTCTTATCAGCTAAACCACGTAGTCTAGGGACCTGTGAATGAAGTAGCAGGGTAATAACAGCCTGGCCACAGGATCAGCAGGTTCAGCTGCTGGTACAGCCACACTCAGGTGCAGTCGTTCAGGATGTGCTGTGCTTGCTGCAGTGGATGGTGCATCACCTGCCATGGCAATCCGCCCTGCAGCAGCAAGTGGGGGGTCATGTTTAGTCCCCAGTGCTCTTGTCATTGCTGAAGTCTAAACCCTCTGCAGATGATGCCATTTAAATGCCCTCTGTGTGTCCTCAAAGAGAGAAAAGACATGACATTGACTGTTTAAATGTAGGACGTCTGACAGTTGCTTATTTATCTGTGGGGTAAACCATAAATAAACCAGAGAATCGTAACACAGATGGAGGCTGTAACATCAAATCCATCTGAAAGTTTTGTATTGGTAAAGAGGTAAATATCAGGAAATCTTTCCCAGTTCCCTTACTTAGCTCCTAATGTAAATACAGCACTGAAGAAATGCAGTCTGTCATATTCCTACAGCACGGAGCAGTAAGTGATACCATGGTTTTACTTTGAACACTGACCCAAATGTGACACTGTCAGCTTATCATTTCTCTTAATAACCTCTGAAGAGCGTGTGATCAGCTTACAGGGAGATGAATTAACTGTGAGACAGTCTTGGCTCAAATGAAAGGTTGACAAATGGAAACAAGTCAGGAATGCATCTTGCAGGAGCCTTACATGGATGGTCATGAAGGATCCAAGCTCACGGTCCAGTCTAGCTCGACATGGCACCATAATATGTTACAGGATGATGTTGGTCTTGGAAAGTCCTTCTGGCATAACGTCCTCATAGTGACAGCATCAGGAGCATCAGGGTTTGGCCTTGTACTTCTGACTGTTGTCGTTCATATCACGGGGTGTCTGATCTGCACTGCGCCGTCCATTTCAAGTAGACCTGGCAAGAGGATGATAGTGCTTTAGTTTCAAGGATGCAGATCTTTTCGTTTCACACTGAAGTCAAAACAAAAGACAGCGTTTTCTGGTTTCTTGTTTTGGGTTTGTTATTTTTTTTCCACAATGTGAAATTGGGCTGAAGTTTATTTTCAGATTGAGAAGGTAATGTTTGTTTTCCATCCAAGCATCAGGTCTAGGAGCAAGCAGAAAGCTTAGCCTGGGCTCAGAGCAGCTGGTTTGGTCCTTCTCTGTTTTTTCAATGCTGTTTTGTTGACACCAGTGATAGTCAATCAGCTAATTCTTTGCACAGTTAATCAAGGAAATTGTATGAAAAAAAGTTATGTAAGAAAACATAAATACTGGAACTGTTATACCCAACATTTAATTTCCAAATGGAAAAAGACACATTAAAAATGTGTCCAGAAGTTCTGTTAAATGGGGCATTTCCACAACATATGGCACAAGGAGCAGCTCTGTCAGCCACAAGCCTCAGGCAGGTATTAGATGCTAACTTGTCACGTTCGTTGCACTGTCTCAGAGCTGCACGAGTCACACCAGTCAATCAGCTGCTTTGGTTTTAAGCAATTTCACACTAAAAAGAAAATGTATTAGCAAAAGCTCTCTGTTGATGGGTTACGGTTGTTTGCTTCCCAAAATTGCTGTCCTGCTGTGTCCTCACCTGTAAGCTAAAGCCTGGGTCACCTGACTGTTAGCAGTTGATGTGAGTTTTATGTGGACTGCAGGAGATAAGAGAATTTGTAATAAATTATGTCTCCCAGCCATGGCCCATGGGGCCCATACAGCACCCTGAAAATGTGGTGATAGGTGTTACTTGAAGCACAGGAGGATTTTATTTGCAGATACATAAAAATCACATTAGTGCCCAAAGGACGCACGTGGCAGCGCTCAGGCATTTCACTCTGCAGCTTTCCCATGAAAAGCTGAATTTGTAACTCAATATGGTGGTGAAGGCCTAGTTTGGGGAGAGAAAATCACGCTAAGAGATGTGGAAGAGCCTTGCAAGTAGATGCAATGTTAAGATAAAAGCCTCTGACCAGAGGTCAACGGAGATTTGAATGTAGGAGATAATGGAAACACAACCCGGTGCCACACGATACTTCAGCATGATGCATTTTTCATTTCAGATCCTTTATCTCTTTATACCCTGAAATGCTTGCTCTATTTTTGTCCAAATTTTAACACATCTATAATCTAAAGCCAGGGCAGAGTTGAGTTTGTAGGAGCTTTTGGTAGGATGGAAAATCAGTGTTGGGGTAACCTGAGCAGATGGGCTGGGCTCTATGGGTCCTGCCATCCATCCTCTCAGGGATGTCAGCTGGAAACCACTCTGCTGTCAAAGGACAGTAGGAATGACACACAAGCATGTTATAAAATTGAAAAAAAGAGAACAGAGATGGGAAAAAAGTTGTGTTTTCAGGGTGTCCTCTCTTCTGTGGCATAACAGCTGCCTGCACAGCACCCTTTGCTGTGGGGACACCGTGGGCACAAACACATTAATGACTTCAGCCCTGCTGCAGGAAGGCTTTGGGAAAGCCATTAATCCTTGTGAGGTTAACAGATCATGGTATCATCTTCAAGAATAATCTTGGGGTTTTATAGATTTTAAGGTATTAAGAAATCAAAAAGGATTTGCAAAATGTAAACCAGGCAGGAGTGGATGGGATTAGCCATTTTTTCCCAGGAGACTTTTCCTATAAAACTGCTCCTTTTTTGTGGTTATAAACCTTCTGTCAAAGGTCTTAATTAAATCTATAAGTATGCACATTGTGCAAATGCAATGCTGTTGTAAATAGAGGCTTCAGGAAATTATCATTATTCACCGGCTGCAGCAGCTCTGTGTTTTGAGTTTTGCAGTCTTCTAAGAAACTAATAAGCAGCCTGAGTGACGTTTTCAGGAACAATTGGAACTTGTTGACAGCGCTTAAAAATGTGAAATTCCATATTTTAAAGCACTAACTGTTCCACGTAGCGAGACAGAGGACGTAGCATTTAAACTGCCTGCATTTAAGCTTTAAAACCAGCCATATGGGACACAAGTGGTCCCTCTGGAAAAATACTCGTTTAACTCCTGATAAATTAGTCATTTTTGGTTGTTTATTTTAAAGGACAACATACACAGGAATGTATTCATGGCAGATGAATTAGCTCCTATATTATGAGTGTGCAGTGTGGTTAGTGCGAGGTCTTTACACCACTGGGCTGATCAGGAACCAGCCCCATCGTTTGTTCCATTCCAGCTGAGCTCTTCACATTTACATGGGGCCTGGGACAGAGGGGATTTCAAATCTCTCTCCTCTCATTTATAAAGTTGCACTTCTTTCCCAAATCCCGACTGCTTTAATCACTGTTTGATTAACAAAAACAAACAAAACCCCCCAAATGATGTCTAAATCAGCTTTCATTTCTGCTGAAGCAACCACCGCTGAAATAATTGGAAGACTTCTCCCCAGTTCAAAGGACTTTGGTCAGCCTGCAACTAAAGCAAAAACAGCTTTTTTTTTTAATGGCACTATTCATTTCTGGTCCTGAGAAGAGCACAAAAAAAAAGTTCAGAAATAATCAGAAATAGAAAAATCATGTTTACGGTCAATTCAACTCTTTGAAAACCAGCACTGATTCATTCCCTTTACAAGTGAAACGACGTGTGAAATTTTTGTTTTGCTTAGTTCAGCTCACTTCTCCCTCTGTGAACAACAACAGCATCTCTTTAAACAAATACTGAAATGCTTTTGACTCAGCACTTGTTGGCATCTGAGAGTTCTGGGTCCCGAATAGGGGAAAGACAACAGTGGATGGATGGATGGATGGATGGATGGATGGATGGATGGATGGATGGATGTGATTTCAGCACAGGGCCAGCAAGGTGGTTGGGGTTGGAGCCCCCGCTGTGTGGAGAGTGTGCTGGAGCAGAGACATTCTTGGAGGGTCTAACAGCAGCCCCAGCAGCACTTAGAAGGTCACTGAGAAGACAGACCCCCCTTCTGGACAGTTGTGGGTGTCAGGAAGATGAAAAGCCAGTTGACAGAAAAGGAGACAGGAGATGTTCAGAGTGGATAAAAGGAAAGTTCCACCCTTGGAGCTTATCAAGGCCTGACTTGGTAAAGCCCTGAGCAGCCTGGTCTGACCCCACAGCTGAGCCTGTGCAGATGAAGATGTGGGTTCTCTGAATGTTGGTCTAAACGTTCCTGAATTGGGTCATTGATGCCATTTATGAGACAGCTTTCATATAAGGGACACCTCATCTACATGTGGGAAAAAACCATCCAGCAAAGCAAGCATTGATGGTTTCTCCACAATAGTCATCATAAACTGGGTTGCCTTTCAAACAGAATGAAGAGAAGCCCTGCAGTTCTGTCCTTTCCACCTCTTCTCTGTTACCTGGGAGTGATTTCCATCCATCAGTCTTTCCCATTCCTCATCCATTCCATCCTCCCTCTGTGCAAAGCCCACAGTCTGGTGCTGGGGCACTGGGTGGGCTGCCTGCTCAAAATCATCCAGTACCTGCTGTGTCAGGCAGCTCAGTACAACCCCAGTTCATGAGCAGACTTACAATTCACTGTCTATAAAGAGACATATATCATTTATAAAGATGATATAAAATCATATCTCCTCATTGCTGGGTAGGAACTTTGCTTAATAGGAAGCGCATTGGAAACAAAAATATGCGTGCTCGAATGTATTCAACTTCATCTTCCCTGCTTTAAAATTGCTCTTTCATCTGCAGAAACCAGGGCTGTGAAATTGAAAGTACCTGAATGTGCACTTGAAAGATGAAGGAAGTCTTTCTGCGGGCGTTTGCTCTGGGAAAACGACGGCGCGTTTCTATCTGCTGCCCTTTCAAAGCCTTTTCCGAGATAAAGTTATTCACTGAATAATTTCAACAAGTCATTCTCGAGTCTCTCAGATCTCGGGCTGAAGATTACTTTCAAACAGCTCTTTGAGAATGGGTTTCCAGAGCCCGGGCTGGGAGAATTGGTATTCCTCAGACAGAGCAGCGGTGTGGGGTGTGTTCTGTCCTTGAACAGGCAAGCGTGACTCCAATGTCAGCCTTTATGGATAGGCATGCTGATTTTCAGATGAAATTCTGTGTCTAGATGCTCTGTTCTGGCCTTTCCTTGTGGCCACTGATGGTTAGCTTGCTGGGAATTGTTCAGCAAAGGTCATCAAACCTCCTTGCACCGGGGGTGGACTGAGGAGCCCTCAGGAGACCGTGTTGGTCCCGCTGAACCCAGCAGATGCATTTATTTGCCCACCTGTGCTATGGTCTAGGTAAGGATTCCATCGGTCATATTCCTTTGTTGCCATTCCAGTGCAAAATGTTTTTCACCTGGTGGGATGTGGCCACGCAGAGCTGACTTTGAGTTTCCTCACAGTGTGTTTCACAGTTTCACCCCCAGGTGTGTGCTGGGGACAGCGGGACAGTGGAGGAGGAAGGCCAGGGGATGGAAGGGTGACTGATAGCAGGCACAAATCTCCCCTGTTCCTGGGCTTGGGCTGCACCTTGTGCCCCTCTCCACCCACCCCCCAGGTGATGCAGCTTGAGGAGCACTGGTTGCAGAGGAGATGAAAAGATAGATAACTAGCAGGGGTGAGATGTTCTCCTCGGCAGTGCCTCCAGTCAGAGCAGCTTCCTCCCCGACTGGTCGGTATGGAAAAGGATATGAAGCATCTGGTTTTTGTAACAGATTGTTTTGTTTGGTCTGACTGTCTGTTTACTATTATTAGTAGGCTGGTTTCTCTATAGTACAGGTTTGTCAGGGAGGAACTTATTAAAAACCACATTTCTCGGTCTGTCGAGGAGCTTTTACATGTGTATCAGGGAAGGTAAAATTTATACTGTGCCAGGGCTGAAAAACTGCTTGACAAAGAGAAACAGCTTCCTGGTAAGGAAGACATTGCTTGAAAAATCATATTCAGGACCCGGTCCATTGAGTCTATTTTGGCAGTGCTATTAAATTCTGTTTGAATGTACCAAGAGGAAAACTCACTTGTGTATAATGGGGCTAGTCCAAAACACAGAAATGATTAGGCTTGATCTCCAGACGTGGAAGGGAGAAAGAAAGTCAGCAGACACCACAGGCAGTCTGCAGTGGATCTAGGTGCCTGTGGGTACACAAAACACTGAAAAAAAAATGAAAAAAAAATCATTTTCTGAGCTGTAGTATAATAAAGATAGAATTTCAAAAGCACCCAGAGGACGTGCCTGGGTGTGCTGGGCAGCCAGGGGATGGCACCTGCCTCGGTTGCTGTGGTGGTTGTGAGCAGCCTGTCTGTGTTACAGCCCAAAGCACACCTGAGATGCTCTCCTAGGAGACAGGTGCTCTATCTCTATACACACATACCTTACACAGGTTCATATGGCAATTTCCTTATGCTGCAGTCCTCACACAGGCTCCTCTGGCCTGGAAATAAGTAAATGTGCTTAGGGAGGAGGCTTTGTGAGATGAACGAGTCCTCTCCCCAAAGGAGGTGTGAAAATCTCTGTTCTTGCACGGTTTCTGAAGCTGATGGATTTAAACGACCTTAAACTCCATCATGCAGAGGCCACTCTTAATATTTGAAATTTATATATTGGAGTCTTTTCCCAGTGATCTTACCTGGTAGCTGGAAAGCCACTTTCTTTAAACATTTTTAAAAATTTCTGATATCAGAAGCCTGTTTGGAGCCTACTGCACATCTAATTATCTTTCTCAGTCTTAATTATTTAGCAAGTGCTAATAAACTGCATATGTCATGACACTCCTGTTTAATAAGCATATAAATTTAATTAATCTTCCCCCCACCCCCCCACCCTTGAAGACTAACAGACAGAGAATTCAGTCACAAGGCCGTGGCATTATAACTTCCAATATAACATCAGGTTTTAATAAGCCTCCTGTTTGCTGCACACATGTGCTTAAGGCTGCCTGGAAACCAAATCGGGAGAGAAAAGGGATTACTTTAGATTACTTTGAAATGTGCATTGTTTGAAATGGCCTCTGGTGACCAGCTTTCATGAATGGCTGATTTTCCTTGTGGGGCTCGTCAGCTGGCTCAGTTCTACCCGCCTGCTTTGTGTGACAAGTGCTCTTCTCCTTGAAATAAGAAATTCTAAAACAAAGCAAATGGGATGGTTAGAGATAAATTTAAGTAACTGTATGTTATTGGAGGGTTGGAACGTAGCAGGAGGTGCTCTTGAAAAATATGTGGGGAATTGCTTTTAAAACTTTCAGAGATTTGAAGTTAACACATTTACTTTTCATTTTTAGTGTTTTGTTCAACTCTAGTAACAGCATTGAAATCAAAGATATTTTCATTTTCTCTATTAAGAGTGTTAAAATCACAAACCTATTTTCCTTTCTGTTCATTTCTGCTACAGTTGGGTATTTTTTGGATGTTATGGGAGTTTCTTGTTTCACACTGACACGAGTGTTGGAAACTTTTCCCTCCTGAGAACATCCCTGAACCCGTGCAGAGTTGAGAAGGCAGGCTGGCAAGTGTGGGTGACACTTTCAAGTCACCACAAGCTTTTTCTTCTCCTGTCTCTGTTTTTTTCCAAATTACAATGTAAAAATGTAAAGTTATGATTCTCCCTGCCTGCAATTACTTTAAATCCTGGCTGCTATCAATTAATCCAGCCCGAGGCTCTGCTGATGCATCATGATAAGGCAGCAGCCACCTCTGGGAGGTGAGCAGACAACCGATCGATGAGCAAAGCTTGTTGGAAATCCAATAGGTAAGGATTGGATCAGGCTGGGGTAGGAGCCACGTTCTTCGTGCTCGCCCTAAATCCTGTATTTTACAGCTAAGATCAGGGGATTATCCTTCAAGAAGAGATGGCAGCTCTTGCTTTTCCCTGGCTCCCGCTGCACTGTCGATGTGTGCGGGTTCCGTGTACGCTCTGAGGGCACCCCCAGTTGACATGATGCCGGTGATGGAGGGTTCTGCTGCTACAGGCAGGGTTGTGAAAAGCTCCAGACCAGGTGCCCACCAGTGTCACCAACCTCCAAGGTGATGCTGGAAATGACAAAATGCTGCCAAGAGCAGGAACCCTCCTCTGCTTTTTATCATCTCTGAGAATTCTGCTTCTTGTCCTTTGCCTTTCTGCTTTCCTTGTGGAGAGCCTGACTGGTCTGAAGGAGATGGAGAGCACTGGGGTCGTATTCCTGTGAAAAACATTCACCCAAGCTAAAGCACCGAGTCAGCAGGTGACAGGTAAAATGCTCCTCTGCTTGGGTTGAGCAAGGAAAGCTCATTTTCTTGTGGTGGCTGCTACCCGAGGTTTTGTTTGTTTGAGAGGTTTTCTCCATTTGTTTGTCACAGAAGCCTGTGAGAAGAAATTAACCCAAGGTGATCTTTTGCTGAAGGAAACGAGACAACCTATCAGTTGCAATGACAAGGCCTTCTGCTTCTTGTCTGTGCTTCTGATGTATTTTTTGTGCAAGTTTCTAGCACTTGTCAGCAAATCTCAGAGCTGTCCTAGGTAGCAAAACGGTCATTTGTGGACTGTATCTTAATTATATAACAACTATTGTAGGGTATTATATATACTATATATATTATAATATATATTTATTATATACTTATTATATATTTTATATATATATAAGATTATAATGATATAGAGCTATGAGTTGTAGAGCGTGGAATACAGAGATGCCTGTACATCTTTAAAGCTTATAAAGGAGTATATTTGTGGATCCTCAGTGCCCTGTTTCATAAAAAAAGTGTATGATTCTGGAGAGATTTTTATTGGCCAAACATAAAATGGCACTTAAGTGGCTACAGTAAAAAATGTGGCCATGAAAACAAAGTGAATTTTCAAAGGGGAAAATGCTCATTTTGAAAACTGTCTATTTTTATGTTCCAGATTAAGGGAACGCACTGAAAAATCTTAGGCACTGAATTCTGATAATATTTTCCAAAGATAATATTCTACCTTTCGCCTTGCTCCCCAGTCACTGAAAGTCACTTAAAGTTTCAGAGCCCTAGAAATACAGTCCTCCTCGTTCTCATGCTGCAGCACACGCAGTGGCACTGGAGCCCTTCTTTGCAGTGCCCTGTCAGTGCCATTCAGGTTTCACGGGTAATTAATTCTCCATGCCAACGAGTCCTCCAACTGCCACTTATAATACTAGCAGCACAGAACCAGCTAAGGATCCAAGTTTTCAGATTTTACCCCATGAAAGGTGAGTACAGACTATGAATCTGTGCTCCTATGGAATTAAAAAAAAAGAGAGAATGGCTCAAAGAAAAAAATACATCCAGATGAGGAGATGTAGTTTCTTTGGATTTCTCTGGTTTCGTTTTCTGACTGGGTTTTACTTGTGATAAGTGTGCTTTATAGGAGAAATATTGTTGAAATTTTCCAAATAACATATATAGAAGTTATCATCAGCACTTGTTTATTCAGCTAGA
>VYZU01016778.1:32156-44748 GCA_013401355.1 Ceyx cyanopectus | reverse complement strand
GAGTGTTGAAGGCTGAGGCTGCCCTGGCACAGACCTTCCAATCGAGGCATTAGCTTTTGGTGCTGCTGGGAACAGAATGAAGTCAACCAACTGTGATCATCTTCCTTTCCTGACAGAAAACTGACAATTGTTTTAGCAATGGGGTTGGTAAACAATTCCTGCAGTTGCACTTCCTAATAACCTCCTGCTTTTTCCTTGGAAACTTCTTTTATTTTGAAATTTGTTTGGTGAGTCCCACCTTGCCTTGTTCCTCTTACATTCCTCTTGTCATTTTCCCCTTGTTTTTCCACCTAGTCTCCTCCACCTCTTCTTTCTGTGCCAGGCTCACCTCTCCTTTCTGCTTTCTCTTCACCTCCTCTAACTGCTTTGCTGGCCACAGAGAATGACACAGACACACCAGATCTGAGAAGGCTGAGCAGTGCAGCTCCCAGTACTGCCCAGACACCAGGATGAGGGGGAAAACTGGCAGCCTACACCTCTGGCACCACTTCAAACTGGAGTGGGCCAGTGACCCAGGAACAGGGCCAGGCTGGGGAAGGGACCTGCTCCTCCCAGCACTGAGGAGCAGAGAACTGGGGTTGCAGTAAAAGCCCCTGGTATTAAAAGCAACAAAAATTGATCACCACAACAGAAGTAAGATTATGCAATCCAGTTAATGGTCTAAGATGGAGCAGAGGGACTTGCTTCTCCTGTGCATTATCAAACACTAATTAATTGCATGATGCAGCTAAAGAGTGACATTTAAAAGTAGACAGCACAGAGAGCAAAAGAAAATGTTTCATAGAGAGAAGATGATACTTCCACAGTCTGGTAGTGCCACTGTGAAGAGGGGTTTTTTTGGGGTGGTGGTTAATTGTGGGGTTTTTTCTGTTGTTTTAAGTAAAGGATGAGGAAATGCAGAATTCTGACCTCTATGACATAAGCACATTGTACCTACAAACTGTCTATTCCAAACAAGCAGTGTTCAGCTAAATGGGGTGCAGGGAATGAACAAATAGGGAATTAATGCAAATGACAGGTAAGGTGCAGCACTAGAGCCCACACACAACTCAGTAAATATTCACCCTCTGTGCAAGACTTAGATTCCATAAACCAAGGTGACTGCAGCAATGCATCAATCTCAACTTTGACTCCAGTAATTAAAACTAAACTTCAGTTCCTTTTGCAGGATGCTTTTCCTGTTTGTCATTGATTCTACAACAGCAAATTCGACAGGGATACACAGAAGTGGTGATAAACAACTAAAAATGCCCATTAAACATGCCCTAAATTGCTAGATTTGCTGTTTCCCCTGTTCCTCTTGACTGGAAAGCAACAGAGATGGCAACAGCAACATGAAAAAAAAATAGATCCCCAAAGAATAATTTCCATAAACAATTTACTTTGAATAACTCAAGCAAAGAGCTTGTGTCTGACCTTTCAGAGACAGCTTTTTCCTTTGTCATCCCACTGCTTTCCAGTGTGTTGCAACACCCAGATGGAATCAGTCACTGGTTAGTCCCTTAACCTGCTGTCTTAGTCATGATTTGTTGTCCACTTCATCACCCTCTAACCACGTTTCCCTCTCTTCTTCTGGGGTAGGGAGACCCTCAGTTAATCTGGAACATTCTCCAGCTGATAAATCCTTGGCACACAGCAGACAAGCAGAAGCAGATGAGTATCCAAAGACAATTGTGTTCACCTAAGCAGAGGAAAAAACAGAATTAGCTTGAGGTTAAACAAACCAATATGAAACTGACAGGCTGAAGGAGCACCTCTGGGTTTGGCTGCTGCTTTTGCTATTTGTGAGCACAGTTTTGCTACCCTAATTTCAGCAAATCTTACATTCTATGGAAGTTCTGTATTGGTCTGAATTCTATATTAAAAAAAAATAAAATCAAAAAACCCCCCAAAAACCAGGACAAGCTTTGTTCAGAAAAGTACTGATTTTATTGACTCAAACTGTATTTACACAACACATTCAGTATGTTCAATATCTTACAGAACTCTGTAAAAAACTGACTAATAAAACTGCAAGAGCCAAACTGAGTTTCAAACTTCACTGATAAGACACTGAACCATGAGAATGTTTTCAGATAAAGTGGGTGTCCAATTTTGTTGTCAATTTACACAGCAGTTCTCTGTGGACAAACTCTAAAACCAAAAGGCAATGGGAGGGGGAAGGGGTCAAATGGAAGAGCTGAGAGTTTTGCAGAGCTAAACTTTGTCAGACCAGACATTTGGCTAAGCATTCAACAATGCATTTTGTAGGGTTCTTTTCTTGGAAACAGGTCACATAAAGATAACACTTCAATTAATAATCCCAAAAAGTCTTCAGTTTTTATAAGCTTACATACATTAGAAAAAAAAAAAAAAAGAAAAAAAATCCAACGAGATCAGTGCCACAAAGTTTGAGCAGGAATTTGAACTGTTGGAGAGTTTGAGAGGCTCAGTCTGGCATTCCACTGCAGCTCCAATCCAATGTTTCTTCAGCTGACAAATGAAAGATGATCACCTTTGAGCTGATGGTAACTGGGAGCAGGACATCTTTACCACAAGAGATCACTCTTTCACCCATCTGTAATACAGTTTGGTTGAATAAATATGGGATTTTTTTATTGTTTTGAGGTTTCTTTTCCAGAGGAGTCAACACCCCCACAGGCTTGGCAGCTAGAAGGGCAGCCCTCCCCTGATCTGCCGAGCCACCTGCTCGTCTGTTGTCTCCTCTTTCTCCTTTTCCCTCTCTTTGTTCCAGTCTTTAAGGCCTTCTGGTAGTGAAGTGTCTTCATCCAAGCTTCCTGTCCCTTCCACAAATTCTTCATAAGTGGATTTTTCTGCAAAGGGTCTGGGGCCCAGCAAGTCTAACATATCACTTTTGTCCAGCACTTCCTTCTCTAGTAGTCGGAGGGCAACCTGGAAGAGCAAGAGGTTGTGTCAGACACAGAGCACCTGCATGGCTTGAACTGAAGAGTTCAAAGCAGTTTGGGACCAAATTGAGCACAGGCTGATTTTGGGAGAGGAAAAAACCCCAAATAAACAAGAGATTGCTCCGAGTTCTCTTATCAGTGATTTTTTGCCACCTAAATATTCACAAAGGAGAAAAACCTCTCAATATTTGAACATCCTACATGTTGCCATTTGGAAGCACTGAACACATACAAAGTGTATGCCCCAGGGATGGGGCAGTGACCACCTCTCTGAGCAACCTGGGCAAGGGTCTCACCACCCTCAGGGAGAAAAAAAGCCCATAAATTCTTTCTTAGATTTATCTAGACTAAATCTACCCTCTTTCAGTTTAAAACATTAACCCCCATCCCATCACCACACTCCCTGATAAAAAGCCCTCCTGTCCACTCACAACAGGCCCTGATAAAAACACTGTCCCCATCTTTCTGACAGGCCCCTTTAAGTTCTGAAAGGCACCAGAAGGTCTCCCTGGAGCCTTCTCCTCTCCAGGCTGCGTCCCCCCAGCTCTCCCAGCAGAGGGTTCCAGCCCTCCCAGCATTGCTGGGGCTCTTCTGGCCCTGCTCCAACAGCTCCCTGGCTCTGCTGTGCTGAGGCTAGAGCTGGCCCCAGCCCTGCAGGGGGGTCTCCCCAGAACAGGAGGATAATTCAGAGAAATAAAGTTAAATTAACTTCCCTTCTCAGAGAGCTACTTCTGGCCCAGTGAACTGGAATCCTGGTATTTGGTGTTGGTGCTGTTTAGGTTTCATACTTGACTAATCCATCTACTAAAACTTACTTCAGTGGACAGACTCCTCCAACTTTCCAAATGACTATTGACCACGTAGGAGGGAAGTTAAATCATGTCCAAAAGAACCTCAGAGATGTTCCAACACACAGGAAAACATCTGATTTAAGTCCCATGACACCCCTCAAGATGCCACCAAGTAGTTTTTTGAGCAAACTTCCTCATATACTTACACTATTTTTAATCTAGTCATTTCAATTCAGATTCTGGCTTACCAGCTGGAACTTGGTGGCCAGAAACTCTGCCCTGCTCACCTTCTCCACCTCTGCTTTCTTCTCAGTCAGAAGATTCAAGGTCCTGTCGTAGGCGATGTTGATTAGCGACCTCACCTCTTCATCAATCAGCCTGGCAGTGGCCTCACTGTAGGGCTTCTCCAACACCATGTCCCCCTGACGAGGGAGGTCGAAGGAGATCTGCCCTACTTTTTCATTCATGCCAAACTGGACTATCTGAAAAACAAACAAATAAACCCACCAATAATCAGACACTAACAATTTAGGGTGTACTGAGGTAAAAAAGGGCCTGAAAGGATGTTGTCATTTCATGATGTCCTAATATCTTCCCCTAATCCAAGCCTCTCCTGAAAACTCAGGTGTCCTCAGGCTACATTTGACTTTCACTTCTTTCTTTTCAGAGGTTCAGCAGAAGGACACAAATGTCACCATTTCAAGGTGACATAAATGATGTAGTTCTGATTAATATGAAGAATTTACAGGAAAACACTTCACCATTAAGCAGCAAAACTCTCTTCAAGAGTTTTTCCAATTCAAAATGCCTCCAAAGTGCAGCATATTCTACTCACCCATATAGATAACTTGATATATAGATTAAAATAAAGGGTCTTGAAGATTTTGTCCCATTAGATGCAAAAACTCAGGCTAAACTTCATCCCAAGACACTCCCCTACAAGGGTGAAAAGGGTTCTTATCTTGCTTGACTCATTACTGAGTATCAGCTCCTCTGGCTGCTAAATATGGGTGGTAAAAGCTGCATTTTACTCCAGCAGAGGCAGAAATAAGTTCCCACTGGTATGTGTGTACTCACTCCATGGCCACTATCAATTTGGTGGTTAATAACAGCAGGGGTGGAGTCCCCATGATCCCTGGAGGGGTTTCCAAGCTGTGGGGCTGTGGTGCTGAGGGCCATGGGGCAGCCCACTTAAGCCTCACTTAAGCACATACCTGAGCATATGCACTCTGGGTCACCTTCTTCAAGTCATCTTGGGCACCAGTAGTAATTCTTCCAAAGAAGATTTGCTCAGACACACGTCCTCCCAGGGTCATGCACATTCTGTCAAGTAGCTGCTCTTTGGTGTAGAGATACTGTTCTTTGGGTAAATACTGAGCATAACCCAGCCCTTTACCACGGGGAATAATAGAGACCTGCAATCAAAATTAACAAGTGTTTAAAAAAAACCCATAAATCAGACATTCTTCTGTTTGACTTAGTTTTTCATGCCACAAACCTACACCATACTCACTCCTGAAGTTTCGTTCAGAAAGTTATTTCCATTTACAGTACTGCCCCAAGTGGGATTTATCCTTAAAAAACCCTGGATACCTCTAAACTGGGATAACCACTACTAGAATATCCGGAGAAGGTAAAACCACTGTCATATCTTTGGCTGGGACTGTATGGTATTTTTCAAGTCTTTTAATGAAAATTCACCATTCTTTTTGTTATGTATTTGGTTTAAATATTCTGTAACAGACAGCATTTCTACTTCTTTAGTATTGTCAATAGTTGGAGGTGTTTCCATGTTTATTAATATCCTTCTTTCCAGCAGTAAGTTGCATTTTGAAGCTTGAAAATCAGACAAGATGAAGAACAGGGCCAAATGAAACTATGAATGGTACAGCAAATTTGGTAGACTGGGGGGATTCTTCCTTTATCTTTGACCTGTCAAGCTGTGCATCCAAAAAGCAAATTAAAATTAAAAATCAGCCTCTAGATGATCATTTTTAGAGTTCTGCTCCTGAAGAGGCATCTACCCTCATAACCTGGTAAGAAAAGTTAGGCCAGAAGAACAAAACACTCACTGGAAAAGCAGCTATTAAAGGAAAAGCTATTAAGGAACCCAAAAAGTACTTTAAAATTTACACACACTATTTTTTGTGAGGTTAAATATTTTAATGCCCTGTCAACATCACAGAGCAGAAGAAGTGAGGAGTGTGAAGAAGATAGAGATGCTGTCTATGCTACTCTTAAATGCCTATGAATTTCCTTTACCTTTAGGAGTGGGTCAGCATGTTCCAAAAACCATCCTGCAACTGCATGCCCTGCCTCATGATATGCTACTGTTTTCTTCTCCTCTGGCTGCAGTACTTGAGTTTTCTTTTCCAAACCTGTTTAGGAGAAGGGAAAAAAACCCCATCAAATACAGCCTTGAAGAACAGGAGAAAGATTAGAAGCATGGCTTTCTAGATATATACACACAAATCCAAGACATCTGTCATATAATGATTTCTGAGAAACAACTGGTGTGATTCACATACCTCCAATAACTCTTTCAATTGCTTGCTCAAAGTGCTTTTGGTTGATAGCATCTGAGAGATGCCTTGCAGCAATTAAAGCAGCTTCATTACAAACATTAGCAATGTCAGCACCTAAAAGCAGAGGGCATAAATTACTGATCAGTTTGCAGGATTTTCTTTCAATCTAACATGATCTTATCCAGAATGAGATTTCTATAGGTTCTCATAAAGCTTCAAAATGAAAGGTAATGCTCTCTGAAATAGTTCATTACACAATTCTTGAAGAGCTACTTAAACACACATACTAAGATTATAGGCTTTAGGATTTTTCTCTTGGGTAGTTACCAAATAGGGCTTCTTACCAGTCAAGTACTTGTTTGCTACATCCTACCTTCTATGAGCTGTCTGTCTGCAGCAGACTGGTATCTATTTAGCAGAATAATGGAACCAGTATAGCTCAGATTGTATCTCCAGAGGATATCCTTTCACATTCAAGCCATCTACTTCTTGAGGTTATTTGCAGCAATGCTATTGAGATAACTTAGTTTTAAACTGCAATTGCCAGAGACCTCAGAAAACCACTTCTATATAGGCCATAAACCAGTGAAGAATCAACTCCCAGACATCACAGATTTTAACTGGATTAAATTACAAGGCAGTAATAACAGTTGTCACATTCATTCCCAATTCAACACACGGGATATAGGATGTTTTCCAGGGAGAACTTTTTACATCCAGAAACAGAAATCCACCAGAAACACCACAAAAGCCAGGGCTTCTCTAGGAGCATTCACAGAATTCAACAAGCATATTAAAAGGAATAACAGACACACAGATGAGAAATCTCTGGCTTGCTTTTGCTGGAGAGAAGAAACTACCATTGGGTCCATCACCCCTATCAAGGTTGACAAAACTTAAACCCCTGAGAAATCTTGCTCAAAGAATTTCCTACTGTACCAGTAAATAAAACAAGAGTGCCAACCAGAAGATCAGATGAAAGGAAACCACAAGGAGTGGGGAAATAAAATATCTGAAGCTAATTCAGAAGCATATTGGCATCAGGACTGACTCACCAGAGAAACCCGGCGTGAGTGATGCGAGCTTCCTTGCCAGGTTGTCTTTGTCTAACACTGTGTCTAATTTCAGAGGTCTAAGGTGAACTTTGAAAATAGATGCCCTTCCTTTTATATCCGGGGGTCCTTTGGGATAAAAGAGAGCAGGTTTATTTGTCACATGGATGTTCTAAGTGGTGGTGTTGCAGGTGATTTCCCTGGTGAGGGCAGGGGCAGTGCAGGTGAAACTCACCGATGTAAATCTGCCTGTCGAAGCGTCCTGGCCTCATCAGAGCAGGGTCTAAAATATCTGGCCTGTTAGTACCTGCCAAAATGACTACATTGGTGGTTGTATTAAATCCTGTTGGAGAAGAGAAAATTCAGTGTAAGTATAGTTTACATGGAAAAGAAAAACCCAGAAATAAAGGCTGTCCACTTCACAGGGCCACGTAAGAACTGAGAGTTTAAACAAATGATCTGAAAGCTGAAAAGACTCCCAATTATTCAGAGTATTGTCCAGCTTTTCATAAGATAAAAAATGGCCTTGGGCTCTGCTTTGGGAAGTACTACATCAAGTCTGGAGGTCTTTTCCAAGTCCTCTTTAACTTAAAAATGCAGTAATAGATGAACAGCTCTGCAAGTTGCAGAATCAGCATGACTAGATGGGTTTTTTTTAGTGACAGACTGGCCTCACACATAGAAATACTATTTTTTTTTTCCTGTTCTACTTTGACAAAGTTGTCAGATGAAAAAATTATTTTTTTTTAATGGATTTTAACATAACATCTGTCTGCAATGGGTCACCATTCTTCATTTTAGGAAGTGCATTAGTTCTTTCCCTCATACTTGCTATTATGCTAATAGTAGCATAATATTAATAATATTACCTATCTAATATGTAATAATAGAAGTGCAACACTTACCATCCATTTCCACTAGAAGCTGATTGAGTGTGTTCTCTTGTTCACTTTGTCCTCCAAAGTTGCCCCTTCCCCTCTTCCTTCCCACTGCATCTATTTCATCAATGAAGAGAATGCAGGGGGCGTTTTTACGAGCCAGAGCAAATAAGTCTCTAACCTTCAGAGGAGAACAGAACACAGATCAGAGGGGTTTGTAGCTGCTCAGGGTTGGGTAAGAGGGAAGAGAAACATCAGCAACAGTGCCACTGTAATGGAGAATGGTGGCTAGAGCACTCAGACAGCTCTCAGGGCAATGGTGAATTGACACTGTAGCTGCCACTCAGCAAGAATCCCTGAAGTGGAGGCCAACTGGTTGACAAATCCTTTCTCAATCTATAAATTAAGAACTTTAAACAACCTAAAATCCTTAAGAAAGGCTCACTTTTTTCAAATAATTCAAGTATATACTAAAAATCAACTTTAAAAGCCTCAAACCTTCAGAGATTTAAAGCCAGGTTTCTCTTTTAAGCTCTTCTGTAATTCACTGTCACAAGTAGAACTGGAATGTTAACAGACATAATACCACACAGTAGTTCTTCAGGCCAAGAAAATAAAATACCTTAAGTTTTTCTGCAGTTAGAACAGAGTGATGCAGCTCCCACAGTGACCAGAAGGCTGATGTACAAATGCTTGCAATTGTATTCTATATGCTGTTAGCAATATTGATTCTCAGCCATTCCTATCTCCATTACATGGGAGAGAAAATTCACCTCCAGATATTTATTTGGAAGGTAAAGTAACTTCTAAAGTCCAGAAAAATGGCTAAGACCTAAGCAAACAGTGGCATTTTTTCTCTATACCTATCAAATACTGCTGTAGTAGATCCAGCACAGCATGATGGGCTTTAAGATGCAACAGTACAAGTTAACTCTGCTTGCACATCTATCTGAAGGACCTAATTAGAACCAGTTCAGCAAGTTAACAGATCTACAACCAAGGAATCAAACTGGAACAAACAGGAAATGAAAAATTCTGAAAGAATTCTGACCTGAGAGGGAGTTACAGGCAGCTCAGAGCTTCACACCTTTGTACCTTGGAGATAGTCAGAGGAGGGCATGCCCTAATTTACACATAATCAATTTAGCCTCATTAACAACTGTCTTATTTAAATTCATAGGCAATGACACTAAAACTCTTGTTATCTGCAAGCATCAGAAATAATAAGATGTGTTGAAACTTAAATTCATTGTTAGATGATGATTGTCACCTCAACAGGTGCTTGATGCTCAGCTCTTGATGTCATATTTGCTTAATTATATCACCTCATCTCCAGAAATCATTAGCTTTGTGACCCTTGGACTATTTCAACCAGAAACTCATTTGTGTGTCCCAGACAACTCTTTATATCTAGGAGTCTGACACTACAGAGAGAATTAAGTTCTTCAAAGAAACAGTAAGGATTTAGAGCAGGAGACAGTCCCCCAGCAGCAAATGAGCCACATATTTCTGACCCTGCTAGGAAATTTACTTCATAACAGAGCTTGGAGAGTTTGGTTCTGTTTTCTCAAGGTCCTGCAAAGATGTAAACTCTCAAGGTCCTGATGTCCTGCAGATACTCAACTGCATTAATTCCTTTTATGAAAGCTACACCTACAACTCTTGTGTTTAGACAACCATCTGGCATCACCTGTAAATCATCTGCACAGATGAAAGAGCTTCAGCTACAATCAAACCTTTTGCCTCCCAAACTTGACAAGGTCCTTCCAACAAGCAATCCTGAAACAGAAGAGCCAGGCCAAGGACTTACTCGAGCTGGACCCACACCAACAAACATCTCCAGGAACTCGGAGCCATTGACTGTAATAAATGGCACGTTAGCTTCTCCAGCTGTAGCTTTGGCCAGAAGTGTTTTCCCAGTACCTGGAGGGCCTGTCAGAATTGCCCCCTGCAAGAGAACAGGGATATTTTCCTCATCAAGAAAACATAAGCCTACAAAATATCTTAAAACATCTACATGTTCTGATGTTGAGTCCACCAGCTCTTCTACCACCACAGGGAAAAAAAACAATCTTTAGCTGCTGACTCATCTCTTTCTTACCTTTGGAATTTTTGCTCCAAGATCTTCATATTGTTTGGGATTTTTCAGAAAGTTCACAAACTCCATTATTTCCAATTTGGCCTCCTCACAGCCAGCTACATCTTTGAATTTAACATCTATTTCATCCTTAAGAACTTTGGCTGTGGTTTCACCCACACTGAAGAGTCCCCCCATTCCACGCCCTGCTCGTCCCAAGCCTGCAGGCCCCCTTCTTAATGTGTACAGTAAAGAGCCAATAATCAGGATTGTAGGCAGCAAACTCAGGAGGAATGATCTGTGGAGAACAAAGAAAGCAGAAAACCACACAGATTACACAAATCCATACCATGTACAAAACACTGGCTCTACAATAAGCAACCCTAAACAAATTCAGGATTAAAAAACGCTAATAACTAATACATTTGAGAAAGAAAAAATCTGAATTATAAAAGTCAAACAGGATAAAAAGTCTTTTATAAATAAAGGAGGAGTTGGAATTAATTTTTCCTTGCCAATCCTCCCTTCCAACCCTGGCAAATGTAAATTATTAATCTCAGAGGGTAACACATTTCTACACTTCATGTTTAACAAGTGAGAGTTTTGGGGTTTAACAAGGGACAGTTTGGGGGTTTCTTATTTTTTGTTGTTTTAAAATCAAACATCATCCAGTGACACTGATGAGTTTTACAGAGGAAAACTGCATTGTCTGGTAAATAAAAGTAGCTCATTTTCTGTGCCCTTCCAAGGCAAATTTAACAGGACTTGTTTATGCAAATGGTTATGTTGTCAAAATAAGTTGCATTAGGTAGCATATAATTGGTGTGTGTGACAACCTCAGGCAGAAATTTATCTCTAAAATACAATCTTGCTCTTATTCCCTTAGGTCTTTCTCTATTTTCTTCTTTCAATGTCTCTATTTCCCTTCCCAACAGCTACAGCTCTTTGGCTTGCTTATTTTTGTGGGTTTGTTTTAGTCAGGTTGTTTTAGGTTTGGTGTTTTTTTTTGGAGGCAGCAACAATGCCATAAATTAAATATCAATACTGTTTTTCTTAATCATTTTAGAGATCAAAAGCATCTTCCAGCTCCATCTAACAGTAAGGCTAGTGTGACTGACTTAATCACAACTTTCTTGCCTTTTTGGAAGGCCACAGAATCTGATGCCTGCTGAAATAGTGGGCAGAAATTGGTGCCTGTTACATTTCAGTCAATATGTTGTAGTTCTATGTCATATTTTATCCAAATAATCTGTGTGAGTCCCATCTCTGGAGCTTTACAGCTCTGCCTGGCTGACTCCTGCTCCAGTCCAAGTCTCTTGGAGGAAGGGCTCAAATGAAGAGCTAACTGTAAACCAAAACATTTCTGTAATAAGAAGCTATATTTAGGGTAAGAGGATATGGATTTCTACACAGACAGAGTCCTGAACAGCTCCTCTTACAGACAACATTCAGAAAGACAACCAAGAGAAATGTTGCTCTGCCAACAGTGCCACCTGGTGAAGAGTGAGGTCTTACAACGAGACTTTGCTGTCAACACAACCATTTTCACCAAGAGAACTCTTTAATTTTTTAAAAAATGCAACTTCTTACCCATCACTCTCTGTTGAGTAGACGACTGGCAGTCTGTTCTCCACTTCTATTCCCAGATCCTGCTGCACAGTTTCAAGATTCCTTTCAAAAGTGTCCACACTACCAATATTAAACCAGACGTACTGCTATAGAGAAAAGCAGAGATCACCACAAAGTGTCCTGTCTCATTCCAGCCTCTTCACAAGCCACTTTCTAACACATGCACGAGCAATTCTCACAATAGATTCAGACCAAAACAGTGTTTTAAGTTGCCTTGTCAAGTGTGCAACTGACGTCAGATGCACCTAAATAAATGCAAGGCCTATCAATGTGAATGTATCTGTCATTGCTTCTACAGCCATCACACTCCCAATAGTTTTGGGGCACTTTAAATGGATGGAAATCCTGGAATTTTCTCCAGGAACAAATTGAAAGAAAGCATACAAACTGATTTTTAGGAGGGAGCTGCACAGTCAGAATAATATAGAGCACTGAAGTGGCAAACACAGCAGCCACACAACTGGCTTACCAGAAGGCCTCAGCTTTTCTGGGTAAGAAAGGGAATTCTCTACCTGTAGAATTCCAGTTAGGTTTAAAGTTAGCTGCTTTCACAAGAGGGACCATGAACTTCTATCACACAGCAGAAAGAAAAAAGGTATTCCAGGCATTACTTTCAGTGTTGAGATTTCACTTAAAGAAAATCTCCCTTTTTGCACCATAACCTGCCTGATTCACCCCTACTTACCCTAATACTTACATAAGTATTTAATTTTATATAATTAAATAGAAATATA
>VYZU01016778.1:0-19577 GCA_013401355.1 Ceyx cyanopectus | reverse complement strand
GGGTTGCAGTTGATATTTGCCTGTATGCAAGCAACAGCAAATAGTGCCAGACTATACTAACAGCACATGTAAGACATGGGATCATGTATGATGAATACATTATCTGTTGTAGTGCTTTAGTTATGCACAAAAGCATTAAGAAACACAAGAAGGAAGACCAGCATACCTTTAAGGCAGGACCTCGGTGTCTGTCAGTGCTGCTTGCAGCCAAGTCAGCTTACAGTTATCTTCTGAGTCGAGCTCTCCCTCTGCAGAGAGAGGAAACAGCTCTGTGTGAGGCAGTGGTGGAGTTTTGCTCAGTTAAATGTGCTTTGCATCTTCCCTGTCCTTACAAAGAAGGATATTGTTGGGTCCCGACCTTGGCACATACTTGGCTCTTCACACTGGAGGACCATTGGCCAGAAAAGGGCTAATTGTAGGTCAGTGAGTCCACTCTGACTCTTTAGTATTCAGGACTAATGAGAAGCAAACCTCTTATAGATTAATTCCAATAAGTGACTTGATGATCTAGTAATTTTGCCTCTATAATCTTTTTATTTTTATTTTTTTTCTGTATTGTTTCTGGTCTTGGCTTGAACAGGAACTAATAAAGCTCTGAATTTATTCTTGGACAAATTTAAGGGAGTTGCTCTGGATTTCAATAAAAGAACCAAAGTAATTTAATTTGGTGTGTCTTCAATCCTCTATTGTCTCTCTCTCTCTCTTTTTTCCTTTTTTTTTCCTTTTTTTTCCTTTTTTTTTCCTTTTTTTTTCCTTTTTTTTTCCTTTTTTTTCCTTTTTTTTTCCTTTTTTTTCCTTTTTTTTTCCTTTTCCTTCCTGCTCCAAAAAATGAGAGGAAACAGGTTAAAATCAGGGAATAGGGAATATTTAGACACTGGAATAACTTTAACTATCCAAGTGCTCTCAGTGTTTGTATGAAAGGCATAAATGGAATAGATTTCAGATAAATTTAAGTTTTGTTCTGAACCAGATTCCTTTTAGAAGTCTGTGTGGGGCATGTATTTTTGAAAGAGCAGTCCACACCGTGGTTCACAGCCTAACTGAAGCTGCCTTGGAGGCAGCAGAGCACAGGCTGGTTGGACTGGCCAGATCAGCCAGGCACCTGTAGAAGTGCTGGCTGAGTTCCTCTCGAGGCATCCCTCACATTTGCATGTCTCTGATGAACTCAGAAATGAGAGTCAGTATTTCTTGGTACCTGTTCTGGTAGTGTGTGTATGAGAGAGAGCTCAATTGCTTTTAAAGATCATTCTTCTGCCATTTTCAAGGGACACACCAACTCTCAAGCTTCTTGTGAATCAGAAACACCTTCTTGCCCTGTGTGTTTTGCTGCAGAGCTTCATTAGAGGTTTTGAGCTTGGCAGAAGTTTGTACTTGGTGTTACCAGCCCTTTCTTTGCTCCCCAAGCTGCAGTTATTAGCTCTTCTCACAGGCTCTGCTGTGCCTTTGTGTTCTTTGTGCCTCTCAAACTACACAAAAGTCTCTGAGGAACGTTTTGTTCTGAAGAAATAGTAAGTATTGAGAGTTTACTCAGAGGTGGAAGTGGCAGATGATGTGATTTTTAAACATGCTGGAAAAAAATCTTGTGCCATATGTTGTAAATCTTTTTTTTTTTTTGTGTTGCTCCAGGGGTGGGATGCTATTGAGTGGATAATTCAGAACTCTGAAAGTGCTCTAAGCTAGCAGCTCTCCACACCTGCACTTTGTACTAACTAGTGGTAATGGCACCATTCTTCTTCTTGGTACAGCTTTTCAGCTTTCTGGCCAATAATGTGCATGGATCATTGTTGTGTGAAGCTAATGAATTAACCTGCATGTCTGTTTTCTATGCATTGCACACAGGAATGGCAAACACCTTTGTTATGCTGCAGTCATGGAGAGAAGGTCAGGTCTAGAGTGGATCAGTTAAGCTGTGCTTAAACCACTGGACCTAAGCCCTGCCTTGTGCCATGTGCTATTGCTCGTGGTTTGAAATTGGAATGATGAAGGGACTGGAACATCTCTCTGAGGAAAGGCTGAGAGCCCTGGGGCTGTTTAGCTGGAGAAGAGCAGCCTGAGAGGGGATCTTATGAAGTTGACAAATCTCTGCAGGGTGGGTGTCAAGTAGAAGAGGCCAGGCTCGGTTCAGTGGTGCCCTGGGGTAGGATGAGAGGTGATGGCAGCAGGTGAGACACAGGGAGCTCTACTTCAACATGTGGAGAAACTTCCTCCCTGTGAGAGTGACAGAGCCTGGCACAGGCTGCCCAGAGAGGTTGTGAAGTCTCTTTCTCCCCACCTGGATCTGTTCCTGTGTGGGCTGCCCTGGGTGACTCTGCTCTGGTAGGGGGATTGGACTAGATGATCTCCAGAGCTCCCTTCCAACCCCCACCATTCTGTAATTCCCATAAACCTGGCACCTGAAGAAACTGCTAAATTGGCTAGTGAGTGGAATTGCCATTATAGAAACAAAACAGAATTGTATTCTTAGGATATAAAATAGATTTCTTCAAACAGATTGCCTGACGAGGGTGATCTTTCTTTTAGAGAAATTGTATTTGCTTTTCTGATGCCTGAGGAATATTGCTGCCCTTCTGTGAACTTGTGTAGAAATCTGTACAGAGCTTGAAGCTGTCAGAATGCCAGACTGTTCCTGCTTTCCATTTCTCTTCTAGTCACATTAGTTTTGGTGGTGACGTGTCCCTTAAGTGATGTGACTGTGAAAAAATCCCACCTGAAGGTTGAGAGAACTGAGTGTACTTGATACCTGTGTGCAGGCTGTTTTGTTTCCACTAGCCAGCAGGGCCTGGCTCTGTCATTCCTGTGTTGGCTTCTGCTTCAACTAACCAGATTCCTCATAAAAAAAGACAAACCAAACCATTCTCCTACTTGATGTAGGTTTTTGTACACTGCTTGCTTTGAGCTCAGTGTACGCCGTGAGCATTTGCTTTTCTCTTCTCATTCCACTCTGCTTTTTTGGCTGTTTTTCTGGAAACAACCAAACAAAAAAAACCAGCAAAGGCTCAGCATTTATCAGTCACTTCAGCTCAACCAACAAATCTTCATGCTTGGCATTGGCTCTGCCACTTCATGCTGCTAAAGCCTGTGATGGAGGCTCATCTCCTGTGCATGCTTGGTAGTGACTGTGCTTGCTTAACAACCAGCCACAGACTTTGTTGTGCAGTGTGGAACTTTCTCAATCAATCACTCCTCTGTCAGATTGTTTTTTGGCTCAGAGAGGCTTTGCATCTTGTTAAGATTTAATTTCCTGCAAAGAAATCCTGAAATCTTCCTTGCCAAAGTCCCTAGATGATTCTTAGCCACAAAATAGGGTGTTGCACATGTGTGTGTGGGTCTAAGGAAATGCAGACCAGTGTGCTCTCAGAAGCTGAAGGAAGAGTCTTGGTTCTCCAGTTGAATGTCATGGATTCGTTTTTAACTTTTATCTTGTCAAAAAATGTATCAGTTAACCCACTCTCACCTGGTTGTTTCATAGTCAGGGCATGGAAAGAGTCTCAGCATTTTTCCACTGAGCATTTTCTACCTCGGAGGTGTTTGACTTTCTGACACCTTTGTGCAATTACACAAATACAGTGTCAAGGTTTTTGCTGCCTTGCTCAGTTCTCTGTCACCTAAGAGAGGACATTCTAACCTGACTTTTAAATATCCAACTTATTCTTACTGGAACATGATTTTCCTGCTCTTCCCCTGCTGTTGGTTACAGCTTGTTGCTGTGCAGTAGCCTGCTCCTGCCTGGGTGCTTAAATCCAAGCTTTGCTGGTGCTCCCATGGGATGGAGAGAGAATGGAAGTTGTCCCCTACTGACATGTGGTCCACATGGTGCTCAGATGGAAGAAACTCAGAAGTTGACTCAGATTCTTCTATGGACATTTTTCAGCAAACATGTACTTAAACTGGACAATTTAAATCGTGTTTTCCTGATAAACTTAGTGAGCATCTTGAGATAAATATGCTCTTACTCACAGTAAAACTATTTCTTTTACTAGGTTACACTTGAACTGGGCCTTCAATATTATTCCAGAGTAATGTTTTTAGTATCCCCCAAAAGTATCAGAGTAGGTGTGGGTTTTGTTTTGCCCTTTTTGTTTCTTTGTTCTGTTATATATTCAAAGCTGTTTATGCAGATTCTTGTCCAGGCTGAGTGTGTTATAAAGGACAACAGCTGCTTCTAGACACATGAAGAGGTTTTTCTTCTCTTTATCACCTGTAATGAATGGCATGCAGGAAAAATGGTACATCAGAGCTCAGACTGTGTGTGTGGGTGTGTGGGTGTGGGTGTGTGTGTGTGTGTGGGTGAAGGGCTGTTTCCCACCTTTCCCTCAGTCTCTCCAAAGGCATTGACACCATCTCTCCCAAAAGACTTAGGACTTTCTGGGCTCAGACCCTTTATCTCCAGAACTCTTCTAGGCTTGGCCAAAACCATGTGACTCCCAGTTCCCTCTCTCCACTGTTTGTACTTCTTATTCTTAGCAGGGTAATCGAGGTGTCTCTTGGCTTCTCTTTAAGTGACAAAAGGCTGGGTGTTTTCCTGCTCTGATCCCATCTGCTTGTTTTGGCAAAAGCTGTCTTTCTGAGAGCATGGAGCTCTTAAATCCTGCAGTTGAGTTGAAGTGCTTCTCTTGGTTTTCTTGGCTTCATTGTGCAGCTTTCTCTGTTCCTTTGCAGTGAAGTTCCCCTAAAATGATGCCAAATTATCAATACAACCCGGGATCAAGCTATGCGGGACAGGAAATTAATTTTAAAACAAGCCTCACATCTGACAGAGGAAAAACTATAGGAACATGAGCAGTGGTGGTGTGTGTCTTCTGGCTCCTAAATGTCAGTATTTTCCTGGCAGGGTCGGGATGCCCTGGAGTGGGTGATCAGCAAACTCAACACAGAGCTGGAGGAGCTGAAGTCGACGCGCGAGGGCAGGAAACCAGCCATGGCAGCAGCATCAACACAGGAGTAAAACCAAAGCCACCAAGCAGCTGACAGAAACACTTCATTCTGCAGACTGGCTTCATGGATCTCCAACTGTTTGATATATTTTTATAACTAACAGAGCAGTGGAAAAATAACCTCATCCATCATCTCCACAGCAGCTCCTGTTGCCTGCTGATTAAATCAACCTCCCGTGGATACTTTTTCATTCAAACAACTTATTTTTTAACACTGGAAACAACATTTAGCACATTTAAAACTGCCTAAATGTGCCTTTTGGAACAAAGAGAGTACATCGTATTTACACCACCTCTTTTTTTCCTACTCAGACTTGAACATGTGTGGTGTTAAGGGGTTTTCCACGTGACCCTTTGCTCTGTGAAGGGCTGATGGGTGCTAGAGCACTGAATTGTGGCTGGTTTGTGGCCTGATAGTATCTTCTGAGCATTTCAAGGGAACTACAGGACTCTTAAACATGACAGGTATCTAATTTCAAGCTATCTGGAGGATCAGCCCAAGGAGCCAAAGCCTGTGTGGTGCAGACTTCCCTTGTGCTCAGCTGAGCTGCCCCAAGGCCACGCGTGGATGCTTTACCTCTTCCATGTTCATATGCAAGCAAGGATCAAGCTTCTGCTGATGTTAATGGCCTAGAGCAGCTTTTTGAGGGGGAGAAGGGTGTAATTTATTTTCTTATTTATTAACTTGCCCTAGTTCCTCCCCTCCTTGTGAGGAGGAGTCATTCCTGGAAGGTATTTGTGCAGGGTACTCGTAGGCTGCTTGAATGAAGAGCCTGTGCTGTTCCACTGCTCCTTGCTCTTCACATTGTGTCTTAACCTGGAGAGAGACTGATGCAATAACCAGAAGAGTTGAAAGAGCTGGGAATATGAAATGCAAATGGTGGAGTGTCATGATCATGCACTTTTCATGCCCTGAATGGAGAAAAACACAAAGGGAATTCTCCTTTTTGAATGCTTTCTACTAACTACTGACTACCAGTGCAACTGTATTTTTACTAATGCTTTTCCACATTGGTACAAAATGGTTTTAAGATCATTTTAACAGCTGGAAAATTACCCCAGCAACTTCTGAAACTGGTTCCTATCAACATGCATAAATACACCTTGGTACCAGTCCTGACCTAGTCTGATGGTCACAAAATTGTTGTATTTGGTCCAGGTGTAGTTTACATTTGTCAGCCCTCTGCTAGGGCAGTTGAACTTCTCCTTTGGTGTGCAAAGTGCAGTGAATGCTGCAAGGATGTTTACTTGTTCCAGTGGCAAGTGTGTGTTTCTGGAGCTGTTGAAGAGCTAAAAAAACTAGAAGAGTAAAATGTTGGTCACTGGTTTGATCTGGTAATTTTCAAGTGTCTGTATCTTAAGGGAAATATCAGTGTTTGTATTCTGGTTAGTTGGAAAGTGAACATTAATTTGGGTGTAACTATGGTCTCAATAAATTACCTGATCCTAATGAATAAATTCAATTTAAAAAAATACATATATATTAGTTGAAAGCCATTGAATGAGTAGTTAATGTTGACACTGCTCTTTTTGTACAGACCTAAAGCCTGTCTTATTTTGGAACAGAAAGCTTAAAGGGTGGTTGCAGCTGAAGATACACTGGACAGATTTGGTGCAGGTTGGTTGTTTTGCCTCTTGGAGGAGTGATGCCATGTCTTGGATAAAGAACCCAGAAGATGTTTTAGCTCCTGGTGGCCTAGCAAGGGGAGTGTGTCTGTGGCAGAGCTCTGCAAGCAAACAGAGATGAGTAAGTGTCTGAGTGTGGGAACCTGTCTGACAGCATTTCCAGACCTGGGGATGAGGAAAACAACTGTCCCTGTGGTAGGAAAGCCTTGGGAGAGGTTTGGAAGGAGAACTGTCTAAAGCTGCTTCCTGCATCAGATTTGGGGTAATTGGTGTGTTGTCTTAAAGCCAATGCCTGATGTAGAGCACCTCCCAGCAGCAGCTGGTGTCCCAGAGAATCACCACAGTCTGGGGCTGAGCTCCTCTGCCACCCCTTAGAGTCAGTACCAGTTCCATGTCAGTTGTCTGCATTACTCTTTGCACTCGATTTCCTCCTTCCAGAAGCAGTTTCTTCCCTGTGTTGCAGCCTCTCTTTTCTATTTCATTCCCCCTGTTTTTGAGCTGCTTCCTCTCCATGTTTCATGCTGCTTGGAAACAATGCTCAGTTTTCCAGCCTGTCTGCTGCTCTGCTTGCCATGCATCAACAACTCTCCTGCTTGTGCTTAGTCTCCTGCTTTTCTCTAGGATAACTGGAGAGGGGGAAGCTTGGGGTAGAAAAAAAGATTCACCTCTTCCAGAGGCCAGTTCCATCACCCCTCTGCTCCCCTTGTCCGTGGGGTGGGTGACACTCCTGCACCTCTGGGCTTGGAGATGTTCCCATGGCTGCTTGTTGTGCCAGTGTGCACAGAGGAGCTTTGCAGGCAGTGCTCACAGTGGGACTGAGGAGGTTCCTGTGAGGGGTGTCTCTTTTGGATTGGTGCAGAAACAGCTGGGTGCTTAAGAGGAAAACAAAAATCTATAAAGCAGAACTGGTGTTAAGTCAACTCTCCTTAAAGGGCATGTGTGTGTAGGGAGGTGGTTTGAAGGCTTCAATGCCAGGGTATTGGGTCTCCTGACCAGTTAGTGTGGCTGCTGTCCCTGCTCAGGCTGTGGCACACACACTGTGGAAGGGTGATACTGAGGAGAACTGGTTCCTGACTGCTGGGGAAATGGGGAGAGGAGGCAGCAGCAGTGGTTCCCAGTGGCAAACTGGGCACGTTAGCTCTGTGCCCTGAAGGCTGAGGTGCTGAAGATGCCAAACTTGAGGTGAACTCTGGTTTCTGGCTGGTTTGCTCTTCATGCCAGCACAACCAGGCTCAAGTTGGCCACAGACAGCACAAACTGACACCAGTGCAATGGAAGGTTGGGTGTCAGTGGTTTTGTGTAGCCCAGCTGCTCTTTTGTTGGGTTTTCCCCCTGTTTTTGAGCTGTGACACTTCAGGATCTGATGGCTAGCACATAGCAGGCACTGGTGTAGCTGGGATGAAATAAAGGAGCAGTGAGGAAGATGACCAGTGACATTCCTTGGTGTGACACTTCCCATATAAATCTTGAGGGTGGAGCAGCAGTAACTAACACCTTTTCCTGCTCTTGGTCTGCCTAGACTGTAAGCTGTGAAAGGCAGGATTCTGTCACTTGTCTGCATACACCATGGTGCTATCTGAAATAAAATGCATCCTCTGTTGCAAAAACCACTTTGGGTCTAACTGGTGTGATCTAAAACTGGCTGTTGTTTTTTAGAGCAGGCTGCAGAAGGATTGTTTGTGGTGTTCTGTGCTGGTTAAGCAGCAGGACCTGGTACCAGGCTCCCTGGGGCTCACTGTAGGGCACACATCACACTGCTCAAAAGCTCTGCAGGGGTCCTCTGTGCCCAGATCTATCTGGGTTTGCTTTACTTGGTCTTGCATTGCTTTGCAGTAAAACAGGAATGAGTCATCTAAAACTATTTGCCTTCATTTGTAAAGATCTTCCTCTAATAAACTGTCTTGCCCCATCAAGGTTACCTGCCATGGGGCAGAGTCACAGTGGTTACAGCTGGCCTGTTATTTGCAGCTCCAGGAAGCCAGTTGTGCTCTCACTATGGGATTTGTTCAGTGAAAAGGCATTTTTGGGAAGCACAGGTTCTGCCTCTTAATTTTCCCCCAGCTGAGGTGACTGAGGGATTCTTCTCAGTTTACTGGGAGGCACCTGCAAGTGAAATCCCCAGTGAAGGCTCCCAGCTGGGGGCTCTGCTTCCCTTTCTTACTCTGATTTTGTTTGTAGCCTAGTTAAACCTTCAGTAGCTTATGTCCAGGGCTCTGCCTGACTAAACCAGGGTGGAACGTGCCCTGACCTGCTGTGCTCTGTAAAACCAGTACTCACCATCCCCCTGGTTGTCTCAAAGAGAGAGCAATGCAGCAGGGGCTGGAAGAGGGTTTTATTAGTAATGCAGGAAGAAGAAATTGCATTTCAGTGCCAGGGAACATGGGAAGAAGCAGAAGATAATCCTGTTGCCTTGCTCTGGTCGAGCTGAAGCCCTAGGTGTGCCTGAAGCTGCACAGATGATCAAAACACAGTGACAGCACCAAAGCTGATGTTTCAAGGAGGAACTGCAGTGTTCCTGGAGCATGGTCAGTGCAAAGCAACAAGCAAAGGTACCTTCACTAAACTCATCAAATGACAGCCATTCAACTCCTCATTATGCCCCCTGACAGTTGCCAAGGGCAGGCTAGTGTGGGAAAGTAATTCACCAATCTTTGGTGTCTAGGTGTGTAAAGTTCCAGCTCTGCAATTCAGTGCACATGGAAGCAGTGCTGTGTCCAAGCACTGAAAGCTGAGGGAAGCTTGCAGGGCAGGATCCCCCCCAGTTCTGACTGGGATCACACATCTCCTTGCCAGCAGCTCTCAGTTCTTTCACCAGCTTTGTACTCCCTGTTTTGGCAGGTAGGGACCCTAGGGCATGGATGGGCTCCCAGTTGGCACCAGGTCAATGAAGCCATGAGAGCAGTGCTGGGATTTTCTCGTGTCAGGGAGAGAGCATGGGGAGGGCTCCCTTGGCTTGGGGCTGCCAGAGCCTGTGGGTGGTGCTCAGCACCCATCTTCTGGCACCAGCTCTCCCAGCAGGAGGGAATGGCAGCACTGAACTCCCAGGGAGCTGCCAGGAGGACAGTGCTCAGAAGCTTAATGCTTGTGTCAGGGTTTTTGTCTTTGTGTATCACATCAGGCTGAGCTAATGTCCCTCTTGGGTTGTTTTCCTGTCAGGAAATGCCAGTGAACAGTAATTTCAGGTACCCCAAAACCATCTGAAACACAGTAGTAAAAATCAAGACAGAAACAATAAAACAGATCTTTATAGCTGGAATCAACAGTCATAAACATTCTCCGATTGGCCTTAAGATACATACATACAAAAGAAGAAGAAATAAACCAGAGCAGCTCCAAGTTACCCACATGGAAAGACTGTAAAGTGTAATGGTAACATGAACATAAATCCATGTGCTGTAGCACCAGAGTGGACAGTGGCAGCACCTTCCCCTCCTGCCCCTGTGCTGTCGCTGTTCCACAGCTGAGACAGAGCTCAAAATTCCTCAGAGAGGTACAGAGCTGCTGGATGACGTAAAGCAGGAAGGTAGCCACCAGGAGTCTAAAGCTGGAGCTTCTAAATTAGATTTAACCTATAGAGCATGCAGCCAGCAACTAACAGTGGAAGCTGATGCTGGGAAAAAAGGGGAGCTTGGGAGAGAAGAGAGAATGACAGAATAGTTGTGATAAAAATGTTCTTGCCACTTCTGGTTTAGAAACTAAAAACAGGCAAGCAAAAAAAACCTTCTCTGAAAGCCTGCCAGCGTTTCCCTCCTGAGCAGAGGGACAGAGATGTCCCAGAGCCTGGGCTAGGGATGGTCACTGGTGGGAGCAGCAGAGTGTTGGTGACACAGGGAGCTGGCTGGAAATGCTGGCCAGGTGCTAGTCACATCACCGGGGTTACACAAGTGGGTTTATTGCTATTCTAAGAGTACTTCTGCCCCTTCATGCAGCCCAGCTGGTGCTCAGCTCTTATTCCATCGCTTTCCTGAACCATTCTTTGCCAATTTTTGCAGTTCTTTAGGACTGCTCTTACAAAACTCTAAAAGGATGAAAAAGGAGAGAGTGATGGAACTGTTTAAATCAGCTTCCACATGAATAATTAACACAGACGAGGGCTATAATGGAAAGGCATTTTATTTTCACCAGGTAACACCCCTCCCTGTATAATGGAAGTAATGGGGAATGGGTTAAAAAAAAATAAACCACCTCCCAGCACTGTTGTCATGGTGAATTCTGAAGGGCCAGGCTGGAGAGCTGTAGCCAAGGGCTGATTGCTCCCTCTCTCCCTCCCTGCCATGAGGCAGAGCTGGGGTTGAATTCTCCACAATCAGCTTCACATACAAAACTGCCAGTGGCATTTTTAATTCCTTGGGCCTCCTATGACATATTTAAACAGACCTTGGGCATATTAATAAAGCAAAAACAAAACAGAAAGGAAAGATGAAAAGAAAAATTCATCTGTGGAAGGGAGCTCACTATGCTAGTCCTGCTTGCTTTGTCTTTTCAGCAGTAATTCCCTCTACAACGTCTCCAGAGTGCAAACAAGAGCAGGGGGCCGAAAGCATTAACTCTATAATAAAGGTAACAGCCAACACACATAAATAAGACTCATTTCCTTTTTAAAACACCATGGGAAGGTCCATTCCCATTGAGTGATCGATGGAGACTTCTTAAACATGAATAAATATATTACAGCTATTTACAAGCTTCTGATTCCATCCTCTGGACGCTAAGGTGACGTTCCCACGCAGCCTTGCCCGTGAGGGACTCAGTTCCCTTCGTGTGCTCTGGATCAGGCCTTGGTGCTGCCTGCTCTGCACTAAATCCCTCTCAAAGGGGACAATAAATGTGCTGGGTACCCTGTGCCTCAGGGGCTTGAGGGAAGAGAAGTGCAAAGAGCAGACTGAGCGATTGTGTTTGGGACGTTTCAGGAGAAAAAGAGATTAAGAACAAGCCCAGGGAGATGTAAAATGAGATTTCCCGCATTTGTTTCAGTCTAGTTTTCCTGATGCACCGTGTAGTGAACACATGGACTGGTTTTGGCACAGACACAAGAAAAAGTGCTGATGTGACTGAGATCTGGAGACCCTTCCAGCAACAAACAGCAGACCTTTTGAACCAGCTCGCCTGTGCTGCTCACCTCCTGTGGCCCCTGCAGCCCCATCTCCCCCAGAACTCCCCTGTGATCCCTGCAGCCCCAGCTCCCCCCAGAACCTCGATGTGAGCCCTGCAGCCAGATCTCCCCCAGAACTACGCCTGTGACCCTTACAGCCCCATCTCCCCCCAGAATTCCTCCTGTGGCCCCTGCAGCCCCATCTCCCCCCGGACTCCTCCTGTGACCCCTACAGCCCCATCCCCCGCCAGAACTTCTCCTGTGGCCCCTACAGCCCTATTTCCCGCCAAAACTCCTCCTGTGACCCCTACAGCCCCATCTCCCGCCAGAACTTCTCCTGTGGCCCCTACAGCCCCATCTCCCCCCAGAACTCCTCCTGTGGCCCCTACAGCCCGATCTCCCCCCAGAACTCCTCCTGTGGCCCCTACAGCCCGATCTCCCCCCAGAACTCCTCCTGTGGCCTCTACCTTGACACGCAGGGCACTTGCAGAAGTACCCTGAGGAAAGGACCCTGGCAGCTGGCCTGAGCTGGGACAGCTACGAGGGAGAGTCCAGCCTTGAGCGCTGCTTCTCCTCCTCGCAGTGGTTCAGAGAAAATGAAAATCATTATTTCAATAAGCCCCACCTATGCAAAAATTTTTTCCAAGGGGGCGTTGAAAAAAAAACCAAGGATGGATGAGTCCCTGGGAAGATTTAAAGAGACTTTGTGTGTGCTTTTCAAATCAAAAGATATCATGATGTGAGTGGATGCTCCGAAGGCTGCGACGTAACTCGCCAATGGACTGTGACAGGGAAGCAGAGAGCAGCCCATGGTGGGGCTGGAGCCCAGCTACCCTTGTGGGAACCAACCAGTCCCTCCCAGCACCCCACACCGTGCCCTACTGGGGCTGGAGGAGCGGTCAGTTTTCCCTTGGCCTTTGGAGATTGGGACGGGAGAAGCTGTTTGGATTAATAACATCTTTAAGACCCATGTTATGGAAATCCAGTCCCAGCGACTTTGGAGCAGTTCTGAGGTATCTCTCATTAATCCGAAGTATAGAAATGTTAATAAATAGCTCTGAAACTCTTCTGCTAGCTCACTCCATAATACACTGCTATATAGATATTAAATACGCCTCAGGGTATTAAAAAATTTATGAAAAAGTTACAGTAGTTGATTTTCAAGTATTAATAACTTGGCTACGTTGTTAGCTTGTTTTTAAATGCCAAAATTATCTGGCCCCAAATTATTAACTAAATAATTCTGGCGATGCCTGAATTCAAAACAACCAACCAAACAAAAGGTACTTTGAATATTAAAAAAAAAAAGTGCAAAAAAGCATGAGATGTCCATTACCATTGTAACATCGTTGGAACTCCTCAACAACTACTCCTAGCATTCCTTTGTGTTATAAAGGGAGAGAAACGTGAAAAAAAAAGATTAAAGAAAAATAAGAGAGATTGCTCCCAATCTGAGACAGCAGCACTGTCCCAAATTTCAGCAGAACACGAATTTTTACAGCCAAGTTCTAAACCCCAGAAAAAATGGGGCTGTCAGTGGCTATGCCACCAGACACAGCTCTAGCAGTATTTGTGTGCTCCGTTAGAATACAAATGTACACCCTGTACCCACCAGTTCCTCGAAGGAACCATTGGAACAACTTTACAGGTAGTTAGAATTCAAAGCCTCCCTCGTCTCCCATCCTCCCTGTTGCCTGTACACCTCAGCCTACTACTCAAACCCACTGCTGCTAGTAAGTCATCATCATACATTCAAATGGAAGGTAAACTGCTAGAAGCTGCTCAGCAGACACTCAGAAGTACACTTAGGCTTATTGAGAGCAACTCAGGGGAACGGCCCACGAGCTTTGGCCACAGACCTCAGAGAGTCACCTCGGAGCACCCGCAGCAGTTCCAAGCAGGAGGGTGGTGACTGCGGCCGCTCACACTTGGCGGCGGGTGTGCGAAGGACCCTCGGCCGTCTCTCCAGGGCTGGAGTGGTGCTGGGGTGGCCACTGCACTAACGCCGACGCTTCATTAGATTTGGTTCTCCTTTAAGTGTACGTTTGCAGCTGATCTCCTGACAGATGACTCAAAGCATAGGTAAAAAAAAGACTGAAAGCAGGAAAAGGCTTTCTAGTTTCAACACATGCGTACAAAAGAGGCAACAATTCCCAACTGCTGCTCTTCTCCTGTTGCACATCGTTCCTCGCCACAGCGTCCCCCGTGTCTCTGGGAAGCCCTGGAGCAGCAAACCCTGGGAGCTAATGCAGACTCACGCCAGTCACATGAAACGAAGCAACCGGGGGGTGAGGATCCAGTTCCAGTGACCTTGCTCGTGGATGATGACCTCATGAAGACAGAAGCAAAGAAAAAGGCACAGGGCTCAGATCTCATTGATAGTCCTTTCCGAGGGGCAGTATTCGGAGGTTCCCGGCGATGACATGTAGAAGGACTGAGTCTTCCTTTTTAACCTGGCTCTCTTGTTGGCCAGAGACAGGCTGCGCCGGCTGGAATTGATGATTTCTGAGATAAACTTCTTGCAGTCCACGCACACCTCCATCGTGCTCCAGTCCTCCATCAATTCTTTGGGAAACTCTTCATGTGACTTGTCCACAGATTTGGACTTCGAGGTCAACCTGGAAGGCAAAAGAGCAGCCTTCAGGAAACAGCACAGCACAATCATCTTCATTTCAATCTTCCTTTCCCCTGACCCCAAAATGACACCAGGAGAGCAAACACTGGAAAGAGCAGCTTCTGCCTGGATTGGCAAGATTGCAGGGTCACTGACAGGGTGTGTGGAACATTTACCTTGGCAAAATGAGTAATGATAAAGAGATGATGTGTTTGGCTCATCTGCAGCACCAGTGGTTCATGCAGATCAATGCACTAGTGATTTATATGGCAGATCCCCTCACAAAGGAGCATTTCTTTTGTATTTCATTGCTTAGATTTGCTCTGACTGCCATCTGGGGTTGATATAAATCTATAAAACTAGTTAAAATATAAAAAATAAGGATATAAAACTAGTAGGTAATGGGAATAAAAAAAAAATAATTAGAAAAAATAGAAAAAAAAGATATAAAGTTGTGCAAGTCATCACTGAATTCCTGTTCAGTGTGCAATTCCAGCCTGCAAGATTTACCTCCAGAGAGCCTATTCACACCACAAAAAGACATGCTAAGGGTATTTTGCAAAGGTGCTACAGAAATCACACAACTCTTTTGGCTAGAAGAGACCTTTAAGGTCAGTGTCTAACCATTAAACCAGCATTGCCAGGGCACTACTACCCATGTCCCTCAGCACCACATCCATCAGTTGTCTAAGGCTCAACCTATGTCCCACCTCAAGGTTTAAGACACACTGTCAAGATTGCCATTTCTATACATCCAAGTCTTCTCCACTCAAGGATTTTCAGGCTTCAGCAAAGCTCCTAGAAGCCAGAAACATTGCCAACTACAAATCAGGCTGCTGGCATCTCCTTCCTGATTGATAACTCAGCACCAAACCCTGAGGAAGGGCTGGTGACAGCCACCCCTGAGCTGGGGTCCTTCCCCACCTGGCCATGCTCCGCAGAGAATGGTGGTGACTGGTCGAGGGTTTCTCTGGCCTCATAAAGCTTTCTCCTCTTTGCAGGGTGGAAGGTCCCAGGGAGAAGATGGGGAGAGTTGAATATGGCTTGGATGGCAACCGCATCTGTGGGAAGCAGCAGAAGGAAGGTGCAGAGTCATTACAGAGCTTAGAGTTTGCTAGGAAAGGTCTGATCCTAAAATTATTTACTTACTTTTTTGCAGCACTGTGAGCAGACAGGCCTGTGTAAGAAAGCAAGAGCAGGAATCATTTTAGTGGGAAAAAAATGACATTTAAATCAAGAAATCATTTATCAAGGGATAAATGTTTTCAGCAGTTAGAATCCTCCCCCATTCTCTCCATAAACATTTTTATTCTTTAAAGCTTCTTCAATGTAATTGTTACAATCAGAAGTTTCAATTACATGAATAAATATTCAAATACACAAAGAAATGACACGAAGCTAAACATGAAGCCAAAAGCAAAGAGAAATGGTAAACAAGAACTATAGACATATGGAAAAAAAAAGAAATAGCTGTTTTTTCTCTAAAGAAACTTCCTTTGGTAAATGATACTATAAGGCAGTGATTCCAAAGATCTCCAGAATTACTGCCTCACTGTTCAACTTAAAAATTTCTCATTTTGCCTGCAAATTATTCCCTTGCCCTTCTCCTCCCACAAATGCTCCAAAAATAATATCAAAGGTAAACCACCTTGAAATGTTTTCCCCAACAACAGAGATTATGTAACTGTTGACTGGGGACTCTGAGTAACTTCCATCTTGCTCTGCCAGGAGCATAAAAATCCCCAAATTAACATTTCTCTCACTTTTAGCCCAGAGTTTCAGGCCAAGGAACCAATTCTGTCACTTAGGAACAAACCAGTTTTGCTTGATTTTTTTTTTAACATCAACTGCTACAGAAATAAAAACAACCAAAAATTTGCAGTGGAAACATTTGAGAATTTATAACATAAAAATCACTATTTTTCCCCTATGAAGCAGTACTAATTTATTACAGATATTCAATATTTACCTCTTGCAGAACTGGCAAGTGTAGGACCAGGTAAAGAAAGAAAACCTTCTTGTTCGACAGCAAAAGCAGAGCTAAAAGAACAGAGAGTCCCAAGGTTAGTCCAAGCCCCACACAGCAATTACTTCATCTACCAGTTACTACCAGTGGCACCACAGTTACAGTGCTGCCTCCAGTTCTGGGGCCTGTGCTGCTTAAGGTGATACTGAAATCAATGGTCCAGAATTGTATCTTTAGAAATACTCTGATTTTTTTACCTGAATTAACTACATGCCAGTTAATTAGGAAGCTATTTTTAATTCTTCCTCGCTGATGTTACTGCAGACAACAGAAGATGGGGTTGGTATTTGGACCAGCAATGCATCTTTGTCAGGGACAGGGACAGTGGCATCAAGTGTGTGCTCTGGTCTGCTGACAACACCAGGCTGTGTGGTGCAGTCAACACACCCGAGGGACATGATGTCAGCCTAAGAGACATGGATGAGCTGGAGATGTGGGCCTGCGTGAACCTCCTAAGGTTCAACAAGGACCAGTGCGAGGTCCTGCCCCTGGTTTGGGGCAACCCCTGGTACCAGCCCAGGCTGGGGGTGAAGAGCTGGAGAGAGGCCTGGGGAGAAGGTCTTGGGGGTGCTGGGGGTGAAGCTGGAGCTGAGCTGGCCCCGTGCACTGGCACCCAGCAGCCACTGGCACCCTGCGCTGCACCCCCAGCAGCCTGGGCAGAAGGGGAGGGGGGGATCCTGCCCCTCTGCTCCCAAGGCTCTGGGGAGACCCCCCTGCAGGGATGGGTCCAGCTCTGGAGGCCTCAGCACAGCAGAGCCAGGGAGCTGCTGGAGCAGGGCCAGAGGAGCCCCAGCAATGCTGGGAGGGCTGGAACCCTCTGCTGGGACAGGCTGGGAGAGCTGGGGGGGTTCAGCCTGCAGAGGAGAAGGCTTTGGGGAGAACTTATTGTTGCCTTGCAGGGCTTCAACGGGCCTCTCAGAAAGACATTTGGGCTCTTTATCAGCAAGTGTATTGACAGGACAAAGGGTAACCATTTTAAACTGAAAGAGGGTAGATTTACATTAAATATTGGGAAGAAATTCTTTACTTTGGGGGTGGTGAGACCCTGAAACAGGCTGCCCAGTGTTCAAAGCCAGGCTGGATGGAGCCAGCTGGTCTAGGGGAAGGTGTTCCTGGCCATGGCAGGAGAGTTGGACCTTTAAAGGTCCCTCCCAACCCAAAATACTCTATGATTCTATGACACACAGAGATCCAGTCTCAGGAGATGGTAGATAAATCTGGTCAGAAATAAAAGTGAACAATTTAATAGTGGGGTAAATTAATGAAAGCATTGACTTTGAGATTTGATGAAAGCTCATTATTAAGTTTTATATACATGACAATAGGTTACAGCTGAGTCTGATGAATGACATGTTAAGATTCTTGTTCCTCCACTTTAAATGTATTAAAGCTTTAAATTAAATCTGCATAGTAAACACAGGTTAGCCTGTAGGTAAAATACACTGTAAAGCTGAAATACAGTTGCTTGAGGTGTTCAAGAAGCACGAGACAGAAGTGGGACAAAAGGACATGGCTTCTGCTGGTAAATACCAATTCCCAGTCTGCAGCTTACAGAAAAAAAATGCATTAGTTCAAGGGTTCTCCAATATTAAACCTTCATCTGGGGTCACATGTCTGGTTTCTCTGAAGGCTTTAGTTCCCTCTTTGCTTGATAGTAATGAGTCATATGAAAAACTGGTGGTTGTTTCCTACTGCTATCTGTGACTCTGTGTTCTGAGGGAGAAATGCCAAGCACGGGGACAGAGATCACAGCAGTCCCTGATGTTTACATCAGCTACATACAGACTCACTCCTATGACTGCAAATGATCCTGCATTTTTATAGACCATCTAAAAAATAAGGTATTGCCATGAAAAGTTTGGATGTTTCTGCACATAGAAGCTGACCCAGGTTGGTATCTCTTATTTCTTTCTAAGTCAGGGTAAGAAACAAACATGGAAATGGGAGGCTTGTGTGACCAGCCACCCTAGCCCAGCTCTGGAGCTTCCCCAAACTCAGCCCTACCTTTCCTTTCTTGAGAGCAGTGTAGACATCTTTATACTGCTGGTATTTTTCCAGCTCTGCCTTCACCAGCACCTGACGGATGTGCATCACCTCCTCCACCGTCAGAGCCAGGCATTCCACCGGGTAACAGAACTCCTCCTGGAAGCCAAACAACACGTATTATTTCACAGCCAAATCCACCCTTCAACCTAGACAACCAGCCACCTGGTTAGTAACTCCAGAAACAGAGGATTTCTCCCTTCCAACAGGAATAGCACTGGCTCTTTCATGGGCATCACATGAGTTCCACACCGTCGGAGACTGCGTGTGATCTAAATGGCTTGAAGTTCAGCCTTCACAACAGTGACAGTTTTATTTATCCTTCCTCCTCAAACCACTTGACCCTTCTTTCTGTCTTTTATCCCAAAGATTTGTTTCAAATCAACCAACGTCCTGGTTTAGAATTTGACAGGGAAAAGGTATTTTTTAGCATGCGGCGTTGCTTTGAAGCACAGTGTTTAAAGACACGCAATTTCTCTGAGACTTTGTGATGCCCAGAGTGGCCCAGGAAAGTTGTTAGTAGCCCCTTCTAGCAGAAATTTTTATTCAGTGGTACCACATCCTGGTGCTCACATGATCAGAATCTCTAAGACTACAAAAGGAGAGGTCAGTTCAGGCAGAAAAGTTCTCCTTTCTGCCCCAGGAAAGTAACAGCAGCAATTTCAGCTTTATAGAATAGTTTCCAAATATAAAGCAGGGGAACTGGTTTCCCAGAGTTGCATTATTAATGGCAGAGACCCAGAGACTAACAACACAATGTTCCACTGACAATCTCTTCTGTGTGACAGCATTTAGGAGAAGACTGTGCAAAGAACTCCTGAATTTGGTACCAGAGAATAAAAAACACCAACCCAATTTGTAATCCAGCCCTGTAGTTGATTATACATTTCCAACAGAAAGACAGAAACCTCTGTGGGAACTCCCATTGCTTTATGCTCCATGAACCTTTTCAGTCAGCCCAGAGGGGCTACTGAGAGGCAGTGACAATGACACGTAAACGCTCTCTGAATAAATGAAGGGAATTTCTCCTGCAAACACAAAGACATGGCTGACAGTTTGGAGATCTCCTTGACAAACTGAAGGGATGAATTGGATTAGTAGTGAAATGCTCCATTTCCCTGTACTCAGAGCTCTGCACTCAGAGGTCTCTTCTGTCTTTCCGTTAGATGAAAAAGAAAATCTTTCTAGGTTGCAGACCTGGCAAACATTAGCATTTAGGAACCACCACATTGTTTTGGAAAA
>VYZU01016775.1:2971-16916 GCA_013401355.1 Ceyx cyanopectus | reverse complement strand
AAATTTATCCATGGATATAAAGTGTGCATCAATTTATATTCAACATCTGTAATATCTGTAAAGTTTGCTAAAATATTTAGATGGGAGGATATAGTCCAGTTCTTTCAAAAGTAATTTGCTCTGATTTATGGTGTTCTCAGGTGTTAGTATTAGGTATTAGCTATACTGAGGTGTTTTGATACTGTGTGATAACAAGAATAAGGGAAAGAGAAAATGGAAAACCTTTGATATACTTGATACCATTACCTACTTTTTGATATGTTTTTCTGCTTGCCTGAGTGCTTCCATCAAACATAGCACTCCAACTGTACAGACTGGAATTACTTCTCTGGGTCAGTCATTGGCATATTCTGAAAACTGAAAGAGAAGGAGAAAAGGAATAACATAAAGTCTTGTCCTCTATAGGAGATATCAGTATCATTTCTTGACCACAATTTTCAATAACTTTGGTGTCTAATTTGCATGAATGTGCATTCCTGAGAGGAACTGACAATACTGTATGGATATTTTAAAGCACTAAATATCAACACTTAAAAAGGTCTGTTCAGTGATGATTTAAAACACGTAAGATGAAAATGCAACTAGTTGGAAAAGTAGTCACTGAATGAGAAATGAAGTGGCTGGTTAGTTACACTACCAGTAACTTTGCAGCTTTTAGAGCTTGCTGGAATAAATATCTTTTAGAGAAGGAAATATAATTGTGTTATAATAGAAGTCTTCACACACAAAATGCTAACTGTTTTTACAGAGCCATGAGTCACCCTTTTATCATCTGTTTCTTTAAGATACGCTGGTCTGATAGGATTTACTTCAATATAATTTGCTGGAAGCTTGACTACTTCCAAGAAGTTACTCTTAGAACCATTTATAAACTAATTCTTTTATCAAAACTTCCTGACATTTAAGTAACATAGCCTTCAATTTTCAATTTTCAACATAGCCTCCAAGCTTCTGTAGGAACCAACATGAAAGTTTTTCTCAGTATAAACAAAGCATCCGTTTAGCCAGAAAGATTATATAACAATAAGAAGACAAAAAATACCCAACAACCCACAAACAAACCAACAAACAAACAAAAAAAACCCAAACAACCAAGCAAAAGATGCAGAGGTATGGCTCAAAAAACCTTAGACTGTTGTCTCTTTCTGTCCCTTAGCCTGTCACAAAGGAAAACTGAAACATTCAGCAGTGCTCAAGTCTAAACCATACAGCTGACACTCAGATTTTACTGTTCCAAAGGCAGCACAAGAACCATGGGATTTTTTTTCCTTCATGAGTGTGTTAAAACTGAGGTTAGGGGAANAGTACAAACTGCTTTCCAAAATGCTAAAATCAAAATGCAAATTCATCTCTTGATGATGAAGGATGAACAAATAAGTTCTTAATTTTTTAATCATCCATATTAATCATATTCATTTGGCATGCACATAATGGCATTTATCAAAGCATGTGAAAATACTTAACAGACCCTTTATTGAGCCTCTTAACACTTCGTAGGATTAAATCTGTCTTCCAGATAAATGTACTAATAATAATAATGTGAGAATTATTTCCTTTTATTTCATTCTAAGCTATAAGCAAGATTCTAAACTCAAGCTGAAAAATTCAAATGCTTCTGGTGGTCCCTGTTTAAAGTCATCTGAAGTGAAATGTGGTGATACAGTTAGTAGATAAGATCTGAATAGATGACACTTTTTGTACAACAAATGGAAATTAATTCACTATGTGACCTATTTAGAGAGCTTCATGTATGGAAGGCTCCAAGGGTAGGGAGAAAGTTTTGTAAACACAAGGGAAGGAAACAAGAGTGAATCAAACTGTAAACTCATAGAGATTAATTATTTTTTGTTGAAAGTGGAATATTCCATTGTAACAGCTAAGTAACCCAGGGAATAACTAAGCTAGGGGAAAAACTGGTTAAAGCTCTGGCCTCTGAGAGCATTTGACATGGAAAGCATAGAAGAAATAGTGGTTACAGAAGAAAGTATAGCAGCAGAAAAGGGAAGCATTAAGGTCTCTCTTAGAATCTGAAAATAAAACCAAGTGAGTAATGTAAAAGTAGACAAAAAGAAAATATTATTAAGTATAAAAATTAAGACTAGCATAACTATGAGAGGATAACTGGAAGGTCCAGGAAACGACACAAAGGAAAACTAGCAGAATACATAAAAACAATCAGAAAATCTCACATAGACATGAGAAATTAAAGAAGGCAAAAGAAAATACATTTCTACTGCTTAATATCAAACGGTATAGTTAACAAGTGAAACAGAAGTCAAGCTGGAGTACTGAGGAAATGTTTCTGTGAGTTGAATGGATTATAATAGTAAGATCAGTATCTTATTTCACCACAGAGTATTTAAAGAACTTGCCAAAGAATCTGTGAATTAGCAATTATCCTCTTGAACTAAGGGAGGGTGGGAGAAGTCCCAAAGGTGTGTCAATGGGCAAACAGAGATTTTGAAGAAGAAAATTATGCTTCTTGGGAAATAAAGACAATCAACCTACCTGAGATACACAGAAATTTACCTGGACAAATTATGAATAAATTCATAAGCATCTAGGAGATAAAAAGGTGATGGGAACAGACAGCATGCATTTGTCAAGAACAAATCTTATTGAACCAATCTAAATTTCTTCTTCAATCAGAAAACTGGCAGTGTGGATAAGGTAGAAATAGTAGATAAGCTATATTCTGACTTTCTGCATAGTTTTAGATCAGATTTTGGTAGCTAACTATGGAAGAGTGATATTACTGGCATATTTCAATTTAAGACCAAAGTGTAAATGTGGCAAAAATTGCCTCTTCTGATGGTTACTAGTTGCAGGCAAATTGGAAAAGATTTTAAAGTTAATTACTATAGGAGTCTTTTGGGAAAACAGTATTTTTCTTCAGTACCTAGAGTGGATACCTTACTGGTATTTCAGGCAGCTAACACACATCAAAACTTACTAAAGACTTGGTAAACTTGAGCTGTTAGAATACTTTAGAAGAGAAAGAAGGTGAAGATAAGTCTTCTTATATGCAAATTTTTATTTCTAGCTCCACAAGGTTTAGAATAACACAAAATGGGTTTGTTTTGTAGGGAAGATAATTTAAGTTACATACCAGGGAAAGCTTTTTTTNAAAGTTTTTTTTAAAAAAAAAAAAAAAAAAAAAAAGCAAAAAAAAGGGTAATTAAGCAGAAGGAAATAACTTCCCTAAGGAAATTATGAACTCTCAATCTTTTAATAGAAACTTCAACAAACAAACATCTGACAGAGGTTGTCCAAGGCTCTGTAACCATCCTTCAGTGCAGGAGACTGGACTGAGTCAGTCTGCAGCTCTGTTCCAGTGATTCCTCCTGCGATTCTGTGCCCAAAAACATCTGCGTACCCCAGGCTTGTAATTAAAACATCTGCTGAACAAAGCAGGATTGTGGGTTTCAACTCAGATGAGACACACAATGGTACGGCTGTGCCAGTCATCTTCCATTGCAAACTTTTACAGAAAAGGAGTTTCTTTTTCCAGCACTTCACTTTATCAGTTACTAATGTCTAATAATACCTTAACTGGTTTAATATTTGCCCATTAATTTAATAATCATATCTTGCCTTTTGTCAAATATTTTTATATGAAAAACAGTTATCCTCAAACAGTTCTTATGTCATTCTGACCCAGTTATTTTGGTTCCTAACTGTCTTTACTTAGTCTTTATACAAATGGGATTTTCATAGAAATATAATCCATTTCTTTTGTAATGCAAAACTAATTTCTTTGACATTCAGTGCCAGCTGCCTGGCTTAGTGTCTAATAGTTACATGCCCACCATCCTCTGGATTGCTGTTGATTGCTGTTAGTTTTCACTCTGCTCTGCCTATAAAGGTAGAATATTTGATGCCTCCTGAATTAGTCACTGTGGGATTCATTTCTTCTTGCCTCACAGACTGCTCATGTTTTCTTTGATCAGAGGAAGAAGGAAGTGGTTTATACTTTTACAAAACATATAAAAGTAACATTTTTTAATGGTACAGACTCAGTCCCACTATTTGCATGAGTTATTTTCAATAAAACATCGTTATGAAGATAATAAGTAAAACGATCATATATCATGAATATATATAGACCTGGACAGACTGGAGAGATGGGAAGGGAGAAATTTAATGAAATTTAATAAGAGCTAGTGTAAGGTGCTGCATCTGGGGAACAACAACTCCATGTATCAGTACAGGCTGGGGGCTGATGTATTAGAAAGCAGCTCTGGAGAAAGAGACTTGGGGGTCCTGGAGGACAGGGGGATGACCATGAGCCAACAATGCGCCCTTGCATGAGCCAAGAGGGCCAATGGCATCCTGGGATGCATGAGGAGAAGTGTGGCCAGCAGGTCAAGAAAGGTTCTCCTCCCCCTCTACTCTGCACTGGTGAAACCCCCACCTTCAGTACTGTGTCCAGCTTTGGACACCCCAGTTCAGAAAAGATAGAGATTTACTGGAGAGAGTCCAACGCAGGGCCACCAAGATGATTAGGGGAATGGAGCATCTCCCTTCTGAGGAGAGGCTGAGAGAGCTGGGGCTCTTTAGCGTGGAGGACACTGAGGGGGGACCTCATCAATGTCTATCAATATGTTAAGGGTGAGTGTAGAGAGGATGGAGCCAGACTTTTCTCAATGTCATCCAATGACAGGACGAGAGGCAATGGGTGCAAGTTGGAGCACAAGAGGTTTAAGGTCAACACAAGGAAAAACTTTTTCTCAGTGAGGGTGACAGAGCTCTGGAACAGGCTGCCCAGGGAGGTTGTGGAGTCTCCATCTCTTAAGATGAGACTTAAGACCCTTAAGAGACACTTAAGACCCGCCTGGATCTGTTCCTGGGTGACTTGGTCTAGGTGATCCTGCTCAGGCAGGGGGGTTGGACTAGATGATCTTCTAGGTCCCTTCCAGCCCCTAATATCTGTGATTCTATGAATCTATGAATACTTGCTGTAGGAAGTGATGTTTCTGTGAAAAAATGATCTTAGAAAATGTTTCAGCATTTGATTGTCTTAGGAAGATGTTCATTCTTGAGAGAAAAACTGTTTTTCATCTGTTTTTCAGCATGTTTGATCATTTAGATCATTCAGTTGGTGAGTGTTCTGCCTTGACAGTCGAATAGTTAAGCATACTGACAAGGAAGAGAATAAGCAGAAGAGGAAAAAAGAAGTGAAGGGGAAGAGGAAAAGGAAGAAAAGAGAAAGGAAAAGATATTTCTTCCTAATCCCAGTAAAGTACTGGGTTATAATAAAGAATATTATTATCTCATCAGAGTAAATATTTATGTTTTGAATCTTGCTATGTAATTAATAATAATAATAATAATATAGCTTAGGATGGGTTTTTAAATTACTTCTGTTGGTTTAACAACAGTGTGATTTATACTGACTTCCATGGGATCAGAGTCAAGTCAACAGTGAGCTCCTGTGTAAACATATTTCTGAGAAAGATTAAGAGCTCAGAATGCAGTGTTACTGTACATATCTAATACAATATTTTCATTATTTCTGATAGAGTATTTTATAATATTTCAAAAAACACCCTAACAACCAATCAAAGCAATTGAAATAGATACTATTTCTCAACTGGTGAAAAAGTTCTATGGAAATACTCTGGTTTTCTATTGCCAAGCTTATGAAATTAATGATTTCAATATTTGTCCTTTCCAAGCTCTTCAAATGCATTGCACATTGAGGGTTTTTCTTCCCTCAAAGACTGCAGCTTTTAGAATCAAGTCATGGAACACACACAGGTAGTATGGAAGAGCTACTAATGAATCTTGACTGTGAACTGTCATGACTTAGTAAATAGTTACCATTATTATTATCTTTCTGTTAGCACCAGCATCTTTGCACTAAAATATTTTTATATCCAGTCAACCTTTTAGCCAAAAGTATTTTTATTTTATTATTTTTTTTGCATTATGCTATAAAAAGCAACGCAGCATTTCATGCTCTCAAAATGTTTAATGAGCTGGTAAAAGATTTTTCATTCCCTATCTCTTCTTTTGGAGGCGAAGACAATCCTCAGTATCCTACACATAGCCAAGTAGAGATGGGATGAACTTCCTGAATATTTGTCTTGCTTCCCTAAATAGTCTTTTTACTAAAACATCTGGGAGTGTGTGGAGAATTTGCAGGAATTAAGCTGCCCTGGAAATTTTTATGCTTTTAACTAGAAAGCTATGACATATTGACTATATGGGACAGTTGGATAATGGCACAGATAGTTTTAAATTAAACTGGTTTTCTTGAGTTACTGTTAGAGGTTAAATAAGCAGATCCACTCTACCTAAAGTATATTGGTGCTACCGAGCCGTCCGTGCCTGTCTTATTCTTTACAAGAGATGCTCACTACATTTGCGTAGAAGTTGATATATTCAGTGGCAAGGAGAGTCTTAACTCCTAATTTTGCCAAAACTACTGCAATTTATCCTTATTTACATGACTAAAAGTGAGACATCCTGCTAAACAATATGATTAAGTGCAGCAAAGTTGTTTAAAAAATATATTTTAAAAATATCTGTTATCACTGTCTGTATTCAAGAGCTTTTCTTTTCTTTTTTTTTTTTAAAAAGGAGTTATGGGCAACAAATAACCATTTTGATGTGTAAATGTATCAGCATACTTTGATCAAAATTAAATTACTTAATGTTAGGCTTCATAATCTGCAAACAGAAAATGGTGTCTTAAATTAGCATGCCGTACATTGATCATATGCAGCTGAGATAGTTAATTTTGTTTGCTTTAGTAAATCTCCCTGCATCAGTAGTCTGTGCCAAGGCATATAAATACAGAAATATTAATTGTATTTTAAATATATTTTCTGTTACACATTTGTTCCAGAGAGAACAGACATCACTTCAGCAAGGCTTTTGATAATGTCTCCCAAGGGATCCTCACAGCCAAGCTTGAGAAGTGTGTATTGAGTCATTGTGCAGTGAGGTGGATTGGGAAGTTTCTAAAGGACAAAGCCCAGAGAGTTGTGGTCAGTGGAGCAGAGTCTGGCTGGAGGACTGTGACTAGTGACGTCCCCCAAGGGTCAGCGCTGGGTCCAATATTATTCAATGTATTCATCACTGATCTGGATGAGGGGATAAAGAGCACCCTCAGCAAGTTTGCTGATGACACCAAACTGGAAGGAGTGGCTGACACAGCAGCAGGCTGTGCTGCCATCCAGACAGACCTGGACAGACTGGAGAGCTGGGCAGGGAGAAATTTAATGCAATTTAACAAGAGCAAGTGTAAGGTCATTCTTCTGGGGAGGAACAACCCCATGTGTCAGTACAGGCTGGGGGCTGATGTATTAGAGAGCAGCTCTGGAGAAAGAGACCTGGGGGTCCTGGAGGACAGGGGGATGACCATGAGCCAACAATGCACCCTCGTGGCCAAGAAGGCCAATGGCATCCTGGGATGCATGAGGAGAAGTGTGGCCAACAGGTCAAGAAAGGTTCTCCTCCCCCTCTACTCTGCACTGGTGAGACCCAACTTGAAATACTGTGTCCCGTTTTGAGCACCCCACTTCAAGAAAGAGAACTACTGGAGAGAGTCCAACGCAGGGCCACCAAGATGAGAGAGTGGAGCAATCTCCTTCTGAGGAGAGGCTGAGAGAGCTGGGGCTCTTTAGCCTGGAGAAGAGGAGACTGAGGCGGGACCTCACCAATGTCTATCAATATGTTAAGGGTGAGTGTAGAGAGGATGGAGCCAGATTTTTCTCAATGTCATCCAATGACAGGACAAGAAGCAATGGGAGTAATTTGGAGCACAAGAGGTTTAAGGTCAACACAAGGAAAAACTATTTCACAGTGAGGGTAACATAGCTCTGGAACAGGCTGCCCAGGGAGGTTATGGAGTCTCCATCTCTGGAGAAATTCAAGACCCTCCTGGTGGTGTTCCTGGGTGACGTGGTCTAGATGATCCTGCTCTGGCAAGGCGGTTGGACTATATGATCTTCTAGGTCCCTTCCAACCCCTAACATTCTGTGATTGTGTGATTCTGTTTGTTTAGAAACATGTGTTTGGTATTTTGTTACCTTCTCTTCCTTAAAAATGTCTTTGAATGTCATTTTCAGTTCAGAGAATTTCTATGCTTTTCCATCTGGAAACAGCTTGCTTCATATGATCAGAAAGATGTATTTATGTACTTTGAATAAGTGGTCCTTTCAAAACAGCAATGTGAGTGATCATTCAAGAACTGTAAGCAAGTTAAGGTTTGCATATGAAAATATTCTTCTGTGGAGGAAATGAGACTTTTTAAAAAGTTAATCTTGTAGAAGACACTGAAGTTTTTTATTACACTCTTATTTGCACTCTTGTTGCTTAGTAAAACTTGTTAATTGCAGTGTTTTGATAAAACTGATAGGAAACTTAATTTAGGAGATTCCAATGAATGTTTAATGGCAGAAAATGTTGAGTGTTCAACAGTAAATGAAAAGGTCTGTTTTAAAGTATGTAAATATGGGTGTAAAGTTATATACACACATATATATATATATAATCAGTAGTTTTATAGGACAAATTTTGCCCTTGGAAGCATAAGGAGGTCTCCTGTTGAGCTCAGTGATGCATAAATTTGAGGGCAAAATTTGACTTAATGTGCCTGAAATGTGAAAAAGAAAGTTTAAGGAAGGGCATTAACTTTCCTAACCTACACAGCTGTCATGCTGCTCACCTTTTTTACTCATGATGAGCAAGCTCCTAGAAAGAAAAACTTTCCTGCTCTGTCGTACTTAATTCATTGAGATTTTTCAAACTTATTTTGTTCAGGAATTATTTTTAACTTAATTAAGTTTAACTTAATTCCTGAGATTATTTAACTATTTGGAACTACCTCCTTAAGTAGCTGAAACGTATTCAACACTTGTTTTCTGAGTAAAAACCAGCTTATTTATGAATAATGTGGTAATCTTTCTGTTTGATTAAACCTGAGGAGTCTGAAATAATGCAGGATCTAAAAACTGATGGAAAATATTATTACATGCATTCTAAATTCTGAATTTTAACTACCCTGTGGTAGAGAGGTGTAGTTAATAGGAGGTGAGTAAATGTACAAGAGATACCTAGCTTGTCATTAATGATTATAACCTTAATGATTCTATTAGTCTATTGACAATTCCATGATAACAACAATGATTCTGTAATTCCACTTCAGGACATGCTTTATTGGTCATGGTAGTGTTGGGTTGATGGTCATAGAATAATAGAATTATAATTATTCTATTATTCTATGATCCTTTCAGTGGTTGTTAAACCTTTGTCATTTCTGACAGGAGGTCTGCTAAAAAAAAAATTTCCAATGATTTACAAAATCTGAAATCCTGGAGTAGAAGACAATTTTTTAATGTCTGATCTTTGTTGTACAGTAGCAGACAGAATTTATATGGAATGTGGAGTTGCATTCAATTTAAAACCTAGGGATTAAATTTCTGATTCTGAGGAAGCCTATATTCACAAGATGCCTCAGTAGTTTGGCTGCATAGCCTGCTCAAGGGTGAGGAACACCCTCTTATTGTTCCTGTGAAGGGAGTTTCACTTCTTCTTGAGAAATTATGTTTATTGGTCAAGTGGGACACCGAGAGATGGTAAGTTAGACAGTGTCCAGAGAGATCATAAAATCTGACTAAAAATGCTAAGCTGATATTTTAAACAAAGAAACATGTATTATTTAAGCCTGGAGAAGTGTTATATACTTTTACAGCAGTGCAACATTAAGTCTGAGATATGGAGCCAGTAAGGTTAGGAACATTAGAATTAAGAATCCACAGATACAGAACTTGTCAACTTTTGTGCATATGCCATATGATACAGAATTTAATTACCTGCCTGCTCTCATTATCTGAGTTACCTGAACATCACAGGAGAGTGGTGAGAGCTCATCAGACAGGAGCATCTCAGTATAGTTTAGAGATATTCCTGTCCACTGAAATCAGGAAAGCATTTCACACAGCCAAGAGACCAAGGTCTGCTCATCTCTATTACTTTTTAGTAGCACAGCTAAATTCAGNCAGAGAGATTGTGGGGATCCCTCCACCAGAGCTATACAAAACCGTTGGTGATCCTGGGTGACGTGGTCTAGATGATCCTGCTCTGGCAAGGCGGTTGGACTATATGATCTTCTAGGTCCCTTCCAACCCCTAACATTCTGTGATTGTGTGATTCTGTTTGTTTAGAAACATGTGTTTGGTATTTTGTTACCTTCTCTTCCTTAAAAATGTCTTTGAATGTCATTTTCAGTTCAGAGAATTTCTATGCTTTTCCATCTGGAAACAGCTTGCTTCATATGATCAGAAAGATGTATTTATGTACTTTGAATAAGTGGTCCTTTCAAAACAGCAATGTGAGTGATCATTCAAGAACTGTAAGCAAGTTAAGGTTTGCATATGAAAATATTCTTCTGTGGAGGAAATGAGACTTTTTAAAAAGTTAATCTTGTAGAAGACACTGAAGTTTTTTATTACACTCTTATTTGCACTCTTGTTGCTTAGTAAAACTTGTTAATTGCAGTGTTTTGATAAAACTGATAGGAAACTTAATTTAGGAGATTCCAATGAATGTTTAATGGCAGAAAATGTTGAGTGTTCAACAGTAAATGAAAAGGTCTGTTTTAAAGTATGTAAATATGGGTGTAAAGTTATATACACACATATATATATATATAATCAGTAGTTTTATAGGACAAATTTTGCCCTTGGAAGCATAAGGAGGTCTCCTGTTGAGCTCAGTGATGCATAAATTTGAGGGCAAAATTTGACTTAATGTGCCTGAAATGTGAAAAAGAAAGTTTAAGGAAGGGCATTAACTTTCCTAACCTACACAGCTGTCATGCTGCTCACCTTTTTTACTCATGATGAGCAAGCTCCTAGAAAGAAAAACTTTCCTGCTCTGTCGTACTTAATTCATTGAGATTTTTCAAACTTATTTTGTTCAGGAATTATTTTTAACTTAATTAAGTTTAACTTAATTCCTGAGATTATTTAACTATTTGGAACTACCTCCTTAAGTAGCTGAAACGTATTCAACACTTGTTTTCTGAGTAAAAACCAGCTTATTTATGAATAATGTGGTAATCTTTCTGTTTGATTAAACCTGAGGAGTCTGAAATAATGCAGGATCTAAAAACTGATGGAAAATATTATTACATGCATTCTAAATTCTGAATTTTAACTACCCTGTGGTAGAGAGGTGTAGTTAATAGGAGGTGAGTAAATGTACAAGAGATACCTAGCTTGTCATTAATGATTATAACCTTAATGATTCTATTAGTCTATTGACAATTCCATGATAACAACAATGATTCTGTAATTCCACTTCAGGACATGCTTTATTGGTCATGGTAGTGTTGGGTTGATGGTCATAGAATAATAGAATTATAATTATTCTATTATTCTATGATCCTTTCAGTGGTTGTTAAACCTTTGTCATTTCTGACAGGAGGTCTGCTAAAAAAAAAATTTCCAATGATTTACAAAATCTGAAATCCTGGAGTAGAAGACAATTTTTTAATGTCTGATCTTTGTTGTACAGTAGCAGACAGAATTTATATGGAATGTGGAGTTGCATTCAATTTAAAACCTAGGGATTAAATTTCTGATTCTGAGGAAGCCTATATTCACAAGATGCCTCAGTAGTTTGGCTGCATAGCCTGCTCAAGGGTGAGGAACACCCTCTTATTGTTCCTGTGAAGGGAGTTTCACTTCTTCTTGAGAAATTATGTTTATTGGTCAAGTGGGACACCGAGAGATGGTAAGTTAGACAGTGTCCAGAGAGATCATAAAATCTGACTAAAAATGCTAAGCTGATATTTTAAACAAAGAAACATGTATTATTTAAGCCTGGAGAAGTGTTATATACTTTTACAGCAGTGCAACATTAAGTCTGAGATATGGAGCCAGTAAGGTTAGGAACATTAGAATTAAGAATCCACAGATACAGAACTTGTCAACTTTTGTGCATATGCCATATGATACAGAATTTAATTACCTGCCTGCTCTCATTATCTGAGTTACCTGAACATCACAGGAGAGTGGTGAGAGCTCATCAGACAGGAGCATCTCAGTATAGTTTAGAGATATTCCTGTCCACTGAAATCAGGAAAGCATTTCACACAGCCAAGAGACCAAGGTCTGCTCATCTCTATTACTTTTTAGTAGCACAGCTAAATTCAGAAGATTTGTAAGGCAAGAAAAAATAATCATCATTCTGAATCAGCATTTCAAAATCTACAATGCCTATTATGTATGCATATACAACAAAAGACTGAAGCAGAGAGGAAGGAGAAGGCAGTTGAATACATTGGTGGTCTCAAGTTTTTTAAGAGCTTTGTAAAGAAAAGGAGAAGGAGGTAGAAGAGGCAATAAAAAGAATAGATGAAAATGAATGAATGCAAATTATAGATGAAATACCCCATAGATACTTATAAGTAGAGTTGCTTGGAAATGGAATTTTATTTACATAACTTTTTTAAGCTTTCAGGTAGTCAAGTGATAGCAAAGGTCTTGTATTCTAAAGGAGACCTATGAGACGAGTGTTATGGAATATGTATTCTAACCTAATTCTTACTATTCTGAAGCTAGTATTCTCACTAACACACTTTCTTCCAAATGTACTATTCCTGTTTAAAAAAAAAATGTNCGCTGCAGAGAATTAAAATGAAAGGAGAAAGAAAGCTGAAGTCAAATAGAGAAAATTGACCAGAAAAAAAAAATGCAGTAAGAAAATCAAATGTAGAGCCAAAATTAAAAGTCTAAAGGGGTGATGAAATATGAAACAACCCCTACACTCATGCTGCATCCTGGAACTGAGACTGTGGGGAGCATTGAAAAACACACCAGCTTCAGTTATAGAAACCTGACTGTTTTGGAAGTTTCTGCAGTCCTGTGAGCCAGAAAATGTCTGGCCCTGAATTAAATCAAATCAAATTGCAGAAACAGAACTAACTTTTTAACCCTTTGCTAGCTNTACAATGCTAAAACTTTAACCTGTAGAAAGAAAAATCAGTGGATCAGAAAATAAGAATGAAGTCCACTCTTTCAAAACAAAACAAACAAACAAAAACACACACACAAAAAATCAACCCCACAATCAAAACAAAAAGTAGTGACATGACAAGAGAGGGAGTTCTACCATTAATTTAACAAATTGCTACATTGAAGAATAGATTATTTACAAAAGGATTTCTCCTTTCTTAATCTTGCATCAAATAACAAATCTTACGTTGTTATCCTAGCAAATACTGCTTCACTATTGATGTTGCTAAAGACATTTTTTAATTATTACAAAATATCCTGCATTCCTTGTTTTCTTAGCTGCTTTACTACTGTGGTAGTGTTGCATTATATCTTATTGTTATAGGATTTCATATAGATGGCAGGAAAAGTTGAACCAATTAGCTTAATTTACTTAATGATGAGTCAGCTATATATGCTACCCCTGTAGTTTGGGAGTTACAGCTCATCAAGAATTTTTTTAAAGCATTTTTTTTGTGGTGCTGCATGTTTAAGATGACAGAGTGTTATTTCCCTGACATGTCCTCCTCTTCTTACCTTCTGTCTGGAACTGATCTGTTTTTTGAAAAGGTAAATCAGAACGCTCATTTCCTTTCTCATTACAGTATATTAACATTGGCTGCTCTCTTACATGTATACCTTTGCTCCATATTGTTCAAGGTAAGAGGGCTTCCACATAAGCCTTACATTTTTTTTTTCCACCTCTCCTTGTTTAAATGTTGTATAAGTGACATGAAGGCAAATAAAGTTTGCTATTATATCATCAGTGAGGATGATTGGTTGAGACTTAGTGAAGTCAAATTTCATTTTTAAACATCTGAAATACGCATGACCGTTGCAACGATTCCATAGATATTTATATCATGGATGTGGATTTAATAAAGTAAAATTATGACCATATATAAAGTCATTCTATTTTATTGATGAAGCTGATG
>VYZU01016772.1:0-14812 GCA_013401355.1 Ceyx cyanopectus | reverse complement strand
TAATGGAATTAAACAGCAGATTCGGGAGGAATGGCATGCTTTTCAAGCTTCCAGAACCATTTCTCCATGAAGAGAGGAAAGCTTTTTGGTCTGAGATAATTTATTTAACCAGTCATTATGAAGTGTACTTCAAAGAAAAGTTCTGTTTAAACTACTTCATTTTTGCAGCCTCTGCCTAAGACACTCATCTGGGGCTGGGTTGATAACTGGTGCACATAGCTGGGGTTCAGAGAATGGTCTTGCAAAATATCTGGTGCTTGAAGCAGAGGACAGTGCTCAAGTCTGTCCCTTTTTAGGCAAACACTTTAATTTAGCCATGTACTTAAGTTATGATTACTTCAGTGAGTGTTTCAAGATAAGTGTGCATTTAGGAGCTTCCCCGAGCAGGGGTGATATCTTTTTCATTAAAATCTTTGGAGAAGTATCTTAACAAGCATTAGCCCAGACAGCTGCCAAAGCTAGATTGATGTTGGGAGAAATACTAAGCAGTAACCTCTGGGTTATTAATTAGTCATTAATCTTGGAATGCCATAATCTACTAATTGTTTTTATACTTCTGTGATGTGTTTGGGAAGGTCAGACAAGCTTCACACTTAAAAGGAAAATTCTAGAGGAACTGCTTTATCTTCTGTCACATTGTATTGGAGGCCTTAGCTTCTGCTTTGAGTGATTTTTCTTTTCATGCAGTATGTGTCATATGTTGTCCTGATCCAGAAACAAGGTACAGAACACCATGTTCACCCCTTCCAGCATGAGAACAAGCAATGAACCATTTTGTTGTCTGAAGGTGCCCTGATTGGGGTCTACAGGCTCATTTTTATTTGGGTGTACTATTCCTCCTGCCTGCCTCTGTGATGCTGTGCTTGACATCATTCCCTATGCCCAAATGACTCTTCCCTGCAAGGGAAGCAGCCAGGAGTGTGATTTCTTGGTGGAAACCTAGGACATGCTTTGGTGCATCCTGCCTGTGTTGTATTGTGTGTTCATCTCCATGTCTACAGGAGGATCACAGTTGTTTGGTAGAGGGTGACCTTCAAACTTCAAGGATGGATGCACAAGGTCAGAGATGAAATTTGCCCCAGGCTTGGGATGCCTGGATCTCAGCCATCAGTGCCATCATACTGTTCTCTTTTGGCTTTAGAAGTTGTCTGTGGAAGCACAGAGTATGAGGGAGTGCGTTGAGAAGGAGAGGTGGTCTCTGGAAAAATGTCCAGGAAAAGCAATGGGTCTGAGCTCCTTCTGACCCATAAGGATCAAGTCTGAAGGGCTTAGCCTGCTAGCAGCAGCAGTGGGATGGGAACAACGCAGTTCTGAGCATGGTCCCAGTCCAGGCTGCCACTGTGACTCCAATCAGGTAGTTCCCCACTAATTTGCACTCTGCTTAGGGTGATGTTTTCCATGGAAAACAACCTCCAGGTGCACAGGTTGCTTTGCAGCAGCTCCAGGCCCTCGTGCTTATCTGCTCCTGGGTGTTCTCCAGACTCAATTCCTTTCACTTCCACAGCCTGGAAGAGCAGAGTCCAGACGCTGTGGCTGCCTGGCAGGCATGCCTGGAGGGCCTGCCAGGTGTCGCATCTTAGTTCTGTTATGATGCTGGTCCATGTGGGCAAGTGGGGGCCCTTCCTGATTTCACCTCCAGCAGCCCTTGGTGCACTATATATAGTGTGCTTCATATTGCTTCTGGGATGACCTCCAAGCTACCTCCTCTGTCAAGGCAAGATTTTACTGGTCTTAGTAGGTGTGTGCACTCTGGCTTCAGCTGGGGCTGCAGGCAAGAGGAGCCTGGGTTACCACCTGAAACTCTTTTAGTGGACTTTCATAGGCTTGATATTTGCTCTTGTGGAGCTGTGCTCTGTGGATAAACAGTGACTCAGGGCAGCTTTGCCCAGTTGAAGTACTGTGTCTTTGTTTGTCCTAATGTTGAGATAGAGTCCAGATGGTTTGAGGCTTGTACTGCCGTGTCTTACCGAAAATGCAGTACCTTACTTAAAGTTCAAGCAGCCACTCTATCTCACATGCCTTTATCTGCAGCTCTGGGAGCCAGGCTGCTTGCCTTGAAGTACTACTTCAGTGTTCCTGGTCTTGGCTGGATGCCATAATCTCTGTGCCCAGCGCCCAACTGGCGCTTTGTTCCCTGTGTTCCCAAGGCAGGCCTGGCTCCTCTTGCCAAGCCACATGGGGTGGAGAGAGATCATTGAAAAGTAGAGCCCGATCAGCACCTCTCAAGTGCTGGTGGCTGGCTGAGATCCCAGCATCCCCAGCCTGGTGCTTGCAAGTGACCTGTGCTTGCAAGCCCCAGCCCCAGTAGTCAAAGACAGTCAGAGCTGCCCTGAAAACCCAAAAGGAGGTGTTCAACCCTCATTTTTCCCATCTGGTAAAGATTATTGGGGAGCTGCCTCTATATCAGATCCCTCTGGTAGCATCAGAGCAGTCTGGGATATCTTTGGGCACTAGTGTGCCAAGTGAGGTTCAGCTGTTCTCTCTCTGTCCTTGCCCTTAAGCCAACACGTAAGCTACAGTCTCAAGGCCATGTTTAATGTCCGTCTCGCTCAGCTGTGTCCTGACTTGCTGGCCACATCCAGACCTCTTGCTGTGAGAGCCCTTTGCTCATGTCTGCTGTTGTCAAGGAACAGCTGACTGACTTCATCCTCCTGCTGTGGCTTCTGACTCTCAGGATGGAGTCATAAAGGGAGCTCAGTTCTGCCTGTTGCAGGGCTGTGATTATGTTGATCTTTGTGGCTTGTCTGTGCTGTGGGTCCTTTGTAGACCAGCCCTGAAAGGCAAGTGCTACTCTAGGAGTGGTGTAAGGAAGGTGGGGAAAAGGCAAGAACATTCCCAGCCTGCAAAATGCAAACACTGGGAGCTGCAATCAGTTTAAGGACCTTTGGAAAGAATCAGCCTTTATTTGTTATAGGAAGGATGCAAGAGTCAGGGTTTAGAGTTGAAGCTCCTCTTTCTATAAGAGCAGCACTGACAGGCTGCTTCTGCTGCTGGTCTTGCAGCATCCTGGCTGCTTGCCCCTCCTCCAATGCCTACAAGGGAAGGGGTTTCCCTCCAGGGTTACTGGTTTTATACCCTGTGTGTTTCCTTCTGGATGAGAGCCAGGCTGGTCAGCCCTTCTCAGCTAGTGCCNTTATAGGAAGGATGCAAGAGTCAGGGTTTAGAGTTGAAGCTCCTCTTTCTATAAGAGCAGCACTGACAGGCTGCTTCTGCTGCTGGTCTTGCAGCATCCTGGCTGCTTGCCCCTCCTCCAATGCCTACAAGGGAAGGGGTTTCCCTCCAGGGTTACTGGTTTTATACCCTGTGTGTTTCCTTCTGGATGAGAGCCAGGCTGGTCAGCCCTTCTCAGCTAGTGCCAGTCTTCCTCACCTGATGTGAAGAGGGCTTTTCTGTTTGCTGCTGAGCATCATCTTCAGGGATGTTGCTCTGAGCAGTACATGCACCTGCTTTGTTTCTGAATTGATACAGGATTTTAATTTTCCTGGGTCCCTATGGAACACTTGCTAAAAGTAGGATCATGAAGCTTTTCTGAAGTACTATCCAAGGAACATAATGCCCCAACCCTGTGCATGCCAAGTGTGGTATTGTCAGAGCAGTAGGACCAGGCAAAAGAGACACCCAAATAACCTCTGAGGAAGCAGCTTGTATAGCTTGTGTAAGAAGTAGAGATGCTCCCAGGGCTGATTCAGTAGGGTGTCCTACCAGCCCCTGGTGAGGAACCAGCTGCAGTGCCCTGAGAGGTGACTTGGGCAACTCTGAGAGATGCCTCTTGCCACTGATTGGTGACTTGCATCACTAAGGGTTTCCTTGATGCGAAGTGCTGATTGCACTGTGTAGGTAAGCAATTGTAATCATGCCTGGTGGACAAAATTCCTGTCTCTTTGAGTGCTGTGCTTCAAGGAGGTTATGATTCCTGTCATGCAGAAATGGAGGAAACAGTGTGGCCTTGAGAGCCTAGCTCGAAAACCTGGTTTTGAGAGACACACTTCATTTGGTGGGAAAAGCTGAGTGCAGATGAGAATACCCAGTCTGTGATGACTGGTAGGGGACAGGCACAGTGCATGAGGGAAGGCAGGTATGTTAATACTCCCATATGCACAAGAGGATTAAGAGAGATAAACAAGCAGCTCTAAGATGAGGTGAGCTTACTGATAAACAAAGGAAAAGGGGATGAGAGCTGTTAGAGGTGCAAAGCTCCTGCTGAAAATATGCACCTGGGCAAAATGGACAAGCTGGCATTTGGTTGCATAAACGAAGGAGACTGTGGAAAAATTTAGACTAGATAAGAGATCACCAGGGAGATTGGTCCATGTTTCAACTAAGCCATATGTCCTGCACCTGAACAGTTCTCCTTAGAAGTGCATAAAAGTCAAAGTGGTATTTGTGCAGTAAATACTCTGTGTGAATAATTGCTGTCACCTAAAAAATGAAGCACAAGAGCACCAACTTGGGGCAGCCCCATGGATGTTTTGTAAGGAAAGTGCAGACCACGTATGAGTAGCATAAGCACTGGTAATTAACATGTAGAAGATACTGAAGAAGTGAACCACTGAAGAATAGCCCATATTCTACTGGGTTCCATAATCCAGAAGCTGAAAACCAGTGGTGTTGCAAGATGGTGGAATCTCCATCCTTCAGTTGAGTAAACACCCACTGGGAATTGGCAGTTACCATTGCTGGGGTACTGGATGATAGGTGAGGAAGCCCTATTTTCTAAGACCTGTTCTGAACCAGGGCTTGGTTGCCATATGGCCACTGCTCTGCAGAATATTTACATGAAGTTCAGTGCCTCCTCAGTCTTACCACTCAATGTTGCATTTGCTCTATCCCTACCAGCATATGCCTACAGGAAACAAGGGAAGCCAAACAGTAAGCAGTTACTCTTTTATAAAGTACAAGCTGGCAGACAAACTTGATTTCTTTCTGATAAATTTACATCCTAGAAGCTTAAAGAGAAAGTGACAGGTGGGTATATTTGGAACCAAAGTGTTTGATTTGGTGAGTCATGAAATCTAACGCTCAAAATTTGATGCAAATCAGGTTCACTGTGACACTGCTGTGCATACTGAGAACTGATTGATGTGGAGAACTGTTGGATAGGTTTGGGCTCCTTCTTGATGCTAGAGCCCTTGCCATGGACTAGGATTGGACTCATGGCCAGGAGCTTGTAGATGTCCATGTGGCTTCAAGGCTCTAATAGTGTTTGTCAGGATGCAAACAAGATTGAGCTAGGGACCTCTCCTTAGTAGTACTGAAACACTGTGTTGAAAGCTCTACCAGCAGATTGGAGGGAGCTCCTGTAAAAGAGTCATAAGAAAAGACCTAGCTGTCTGGAGCTAAATCCATATTACTTGGCAAGGCAGACAGTTTCCAGTGGCCAAAATCAACATAAAGGGCTTTGCTGATATAAGACCAGGATTTGGAATATACTATCCTGGATGATCTTAAAAGGAACAGAATTGAGAAATGAGCAAGTTCACTGACTTTGATAGAATTTAGTGCCCAAAAGTGCTGCTTCTTATTGAAAATTACTATGGATGAGATGATAAGCTCTAAGAAAGAAGAGTCATGTGGCCTGGTGAGGGAAGGACTGTCAAGATGAAGTTGTGGAAATAAAATGGCTTTGTTTCACACGAAACCTGAAGATTTCCTTATGCTGAGCTTCCCCAGCTTGTTTTTTTCACAAGGAAAGGAGTTCTTCAAACAACCTCATTTCAAGCCTTTGAAACAAAGAAGGAGCCCAGGCAAAAGCAGGAGTGTCCAAAATGTGTGTCTCTTCAGGATCACTCACTAGTAGGTTCATGACAGAATAGTTTGAGGAGTTCCTCCCCTCCTTTCAGGTGGGGAACCCAAGCTTCATTCCCTTTTTTTTTTTTTTTTTTTTTTTTTTTTTTCCATGAAGTGGTCTCTAGGTCTCAATTGCCTTTAGAAGAAAAGCAAACACAGGTTTCTCATGGACTCAAAGGCTCCCTGCTGTTCCAGTCTGCTTCCATCCTTGCCAGGAACCATCCTAGAGCAGACGAGTCACTTGTGTGCTGGGAGCTGGACATAGGGTTCCTGGGCAGCAGGATGGACAGAGCCAGCAGAACCCAAGCTGCTGCAAAGGAGTGCTCCAAGCATGGTGGGGCTAGGGGCTGGCTGTGAACAGTGATGGTACCTACTGGCACCGTGGATGGGAGCTGATGCACACTAAAAAAAAAAAAAAGTGTGATGCCCTTTGCTAGTAGATAGGTCAAAGGAGGTTCTCCTCCCTCTCTACTCTCATCTCAGTTGTCTCCTCTGGAGGCTTTCAAGACCTACCTGGATCTGTTCCTGTGTGGCCTGCCCTGGGTGATCCTGTGTTGGCAGGGGGGTTGGACTCAATCTCCAGAGGTCCCTTCCAAGCCCTACCATTCTGTGATTCTATACGAGTCCTGATACAAAGCCAGCTGGAAGGACTCTGAACCCAGGGCAAGTGTGCACTTAGTTTTTTGCTTTGAAGAAGCCGAGCTCGACACATCAAAGCTTTAGAGGCCCAGTGTCTGCTTGGCTAGCTCCTGCAGATGATGAAATGTGCAGGGAGCTTTGGGTGTTAATTGGAAGAGGTGTAAAGGAGGCAGAGAGATGCAGGGCTTTGGCCACCTCTCCTCCCTACTGGTGTTACAGGACTGATCCCAATTGTGTGTTCCTCAGTGCTTTGCCCGGGCTTGTTTGAAATGCACCAGTAGCACATTTGCTTCTTGATGCTTTTTCCCTTGGCCTGCAGATCATGTTCCTTCTCACTGCACCCGACGTGTCAGCACTTTCTCTATCCCTCTGCTGCCTGAAAGCCCTGTGCCAGCACTGAAGCATGGCACAGGGCAGCTTTCCCACTGCTCTGTCTGCAGCAAGTGCTTTTCCCTTTGCTGCTGTACTTTGGGAAAGGCTTTCAGCTAATTTGCAAGCCGCCTTCTCCCCATATCTCCTGAGGATTTCTCCCTCCTTGCTTGCCAATAATCAAACTGTTCTTCATCTGGTCTGCGGCTGCAAATGGTTTTCACAGAACTCTGCTGGGCTTTGCCACTGAGGTGCAGATAACCTATATGGTGGTTTGGGGAGTGAAAAGGCTCCCTTAGTTTTGGTGCCAGCTGCTGTGTGAGGGTCCCCCTGTGCTCAGTGCTGGCAGGTCTGTGCTGCCCTGGGCAGGGACTCAGGGTGGTATGTCCTCTGGGTTCAGGTCCCTGGCATCGTGATGTGGATCACCTGTGGTGCTTGGAAGACCAAGGCTACCCCAGAGGAACACATCTTCAAAATACAGACCATGACTCCGGCACCCTCTGGGGCCAGTAACAAAACTGCACCTCATTTCCTGAATGTCATGTCCTAGAGATTTAGCAAACTTTAGGTTGGTGGTTTTGCTTTATTTTTTGGTTTTGATTTTTAAATAATCTTGATATTTCTAATCCTAACCCCAGATGTGCTGATATCTGGCTGCTTTGACTCTGTGCCTTCTGCCTGTTGTGAGACTGTCACATTTCCATAAACAAATTTGTCTCTACCAGAGCACAAACTTGCTGTTCTAATTACAGATAGGGTTATTAACATTTACCAGTGAGAAAACAAATGAACTGAGCTTGTGTGCTTAGTTGTTCTGGCATTTCTCAGGCCATCACCTCATGTCTGGCTGACATCAGTGATGTGGCTGGAAGAACACTGCTTAGACACTTGCCCATGTCTACAGATCCATGTGCCTGTAAGCTGGCTGTCCAGCTTCTGCCCACGTACCAGCACAGTGCTATGGTCTTTCCTCCTGGTGCCAGGGGTTTGGCAGAGCATGTGAGTGCTGAGCAGGAGGGGCAGAGACTCCAGGGTGAGATGGTGAAGAGAATGGGAAATGCTTGATTTGGGAGGGCCTGCAGCACTTTTTATTGCATGCCTGGGCCAAGCTGTGCCATTACAGTGTTCAGCATGAGGCAGACCGCCTCCTCAACAGGTACCCTGCCCTGCAAGAGCCCCGTGGGCCTCTGCTGGTTGTCACCCCCTGCCCAGACCATGGGATGACTTTGTGAGCATCCTGATACATACTCTGCAGGATGAGGCACAGCTATGGAAGGGCCAGGGCATGTCATTGTGGATGCCCCCTCCCTGGAAGTGTTCAAGGCCAGGTTGGATGGGGTTTTGAGCAACCTGATCTAGTGGGGAAGTGTTTCTGCCCATGGCAGTAGGGTTGGAACAAACCATTCTATGATTCTGGCCTTCCCAGCTTCATGCTGCCTTGTTTCGTCTTTCCCTTTGCAGTGGACAGATGGGGAGCACAGAGGCCTGCTTGTCTCTTGCGTGAGTGCTCATCCAAGAGGAAAGCCCAGTAAGCTGTGCTGATCTGCAGGCCAAGGACAACGGTGAGGCAGAAATCCCCTGCCCTGCTGGGGCACATCAGGCCCTCAAGACTGGCAGTTCCTGTGCTTGTTCAGGGCTTAGCAGGCGGGAGCTGGGCGGGAGGCTGTGTGCCCTGCAGCTACCGGTGAGATGTGCCTTAGGGACTTCAGCTAGGGAGAGCCATGCCTCTGCCTCTGACATCTGGGGGTAGAAACATGGGGCAGAGTGGGCACATGGGTCTGACTGGGGATGTAGAGGCTGTGGTGTGGGGTAGGGAACAGGCTTCTCTGGGGATGGGAGAAGCAGGGAGCATGCTGCTAAACACATAGAATCATGGAATGGCTTGAGCTGGAATGGACCCTAGAGACATCTAGTTCCAACCACCCTGCCACAGACAGGGAGGGTCACCTCCTACCAGACTGGCTTGCTCAAAGCCTCATCCAGCCTGTTCTTAAGCACTTCACTATTCTTCTGTGCCTGCTTCCCACTGCTCATAGAGAAGGGGATGGAGTCCAGTGTTGTTGAATAAGAACTGAAGATGCCTTTTGGTAACTCACTCTTTGTTGTGAAGACAACAAAGCTATTTTGAGGAAGTCAGCATTAAAGGTGCAGAGTGTCTCACTGTCAGGAAAGGGCTTGGACACTTCAGGCTGGTTTCTACTGCCCCAGCTCTCTCAATAGCTTCCTGCCGACTCCCTTCACACTGGTTCTTTTGATGCACAGGGTTTAAGCTCGCACTGGTTCTTCTGATGCCCAGGCAGAATCAAGCTCACCCTGCCCTACAGCCCTCAGTGGGAAGGAGGGACCAAGAAAGGCACCTTTAATTGTGTCCTGGTACATTACAGCCTGTCAGGAGCTCCCTTACCTGCTGTGGCAGTGTAGGTGTAAGGAGGCAGGCGGTGGGATCCGAACAGAAAGCTTGCAAAACCACCTCTGCCTTGGGTGGAGGCAAAGCATCAGCTGTGTATTTGGGGATGGAGAAGTCCCCTTCTTCTCACACTGCTGGAGTGGATTTCCTTTTGTAACTGGGAAATACTGTGCTGCAAGATTATGCTTTGCTTAAAACACTGCACCCAATGCCAGCTGCCTCCAGGACCAGCTCTGCACCTTGCAGCATGGGACACATTGCAGCTTGCCCTGGCTGGTTGAGGGTCCCCTGGAATGGCTGTCTGAGACCAAGGCGCAAACCGAGTGTGAGGACAGAGGCATTGCCGGGCCCATGGGTTGCACTGTGCCTGGCAAGACTAGCCAGCCTCCTGCTCAGCAGTAGGCTCCTGGGAAAGATGTTTTCAAAGAAAAACATCCCTGCAAGCTTTCTCAGCCTTCCTATACATCTGAATCACCTCTGTCTCCACGGGGAGCCCCCTTCTTGTGCATACCAGCCAGGTGGGAGGTTTTGTGTCTAAGGATGGTGCTGACTGCTGCTCTGCTTTCTGACTGGGCTGATTTAAGTTTTGTGTAAGTTTAAGTGTAAGTTTTGGGCATATGGAACACATTTTCCATTACTAAGTGTTGTGGCTGGGCTACTGGAGAGGATAGGAAGGTTTATCTCCAGTCCCTTCCTGTCCCTCCTCTAGGCTTCAGAAAAAAATAAAACTCGGGGACCCATCTGTGTGAAATGTGGCTTAAATTACCCATAGACTTGCAGAGTTTGCCTTGAACACATAATGGTTTGTATAAGTAATGATTATGGAGGGGTTGTGGGCAATGTGAGCATATGAGCCTCGTTTCTTTTTAGAAAGATGACCAGAAAATGGGGCTATAAAACTTACAGGAATGAGGCAAACAGTTTGGTCTCTGCAGAGGAAAATTATACTTTGCTGATTTGTTGCAAATCTTTCAGTACTTCACCAAAATAATAGGTAGTATTTGGCTAGATTGTGCAACTTGCTTGGATGTTCAGAAAGCCATGGAAATTACTTACAAAAGACTATTAAGAAAACGGTCTGCTGGAGGAAATGTACATGAGGACTACAAACAAAGCATAGGAATGAGTGAGCTGTTTCAGTGTGACAGGGATGAGGTCCTTCACTATTAATGACCCAGAAAAGATAACGGGCAGCAAGGTACCCAAAATATACCAGTACCCTGTAGTTGTTCAGACTTGTTGAGATGAAACAACTTCAGAGTTACACCATGTGTAAGAAGTGGTGTGAGATGATGAGAAAGTATGTAGCTGAGAAGCATGTAAGTGGCAGTATTGTAAGGAATTATTTGTTCTGGGATATGTCTGGTATCTAAATCACTGTGGCTACTTAGGGCAGTAGCATTGCATCCTGGTTAATGGATGCTTTTCTTCAATATGCAGAGTTGTCATCAGAGAAGTAAATCAAACTCAGAACACAAGGAGTAGCATAAGGAGAGATGCTAAGAATATTAGGGTGCTGTTCTGGCAGCTGGGGTCATTTATCTTCCCAGGATATTGTGTATGGTTCTGTCAACTCTCTGAAGGGTCAAAGAGAGGATATATTTAGGATGTGTGGTGAGAGTGGTTAGTGCTGGAAGATATTTTGTGTTGTGAGAAGGAGAGAGCATTTAATAGTAGGGAGCTTAGTGGGTCCAGAAAAAGCAAAGGCTTTTATCCTTCTCCTCTTCTTGCTATTCAAGAACTGAAGGCTGTGGAGTTGCAATGGGATCATTGTCTTTCACATCTGGAACTCATTGCTGTTGCATACCATTTACAACCTAAAAGTTTACATGATTCCCAGAAAGAGGAGTGAGAGGTATTTATCTTTGCTCTAAGTCCATCTAGGTTGGCACTTCAGAGGTAAAAACAGGTATAACCATTCATGCTCCACAGGGCATGACTTTGTCTTATCCCATTGTTTCTTCCCACCCATCACCTGGAGTTTCCAAGTCTCTCATTAATTCATCCATAATTACCCTGCCTGGCTCCCCAGTTGGTTCCCATCTGTGGTCTCATGGCTTGGCTTTCTTCTCCTGCTTTTCTGCTTCTGGCAGCCGTGCCCCAGCTCTGTACCTGTGAATATCTCTTAATAGGTTGCTTAGTGCCTTTTCCAATTTGACTGACCCCCCTCGCTGTCTGTACTCAGCTGGGCTTCTGCCCATTGTGATGCCCTTTGTCACCAGTGCTTCAGGTGTTTTGCAGCTGTGCATCTGTACCAGCTGAGCCAGAAGGGATCACTTTGAAGCCAAACACTCTCAGGAACCACAGCAAATGGTTTTGTTGTCATTATTCAGCCAGTGTTGTACTGTGATGCTGATCAATCTCTGCAGCCAGGCGGGAGATTGTCAGGATATATCCATGAGCTGGAGCAAAGAGCTCTGTAGCCTTTCTGCTTATGTCAGCATCCAGCATGGAAACTAGAAGGGCAGGGGCTGGTAGCAGGGGACATCTCTGGGATGTCCTCTGGGATAAGAGGTTGAAACCAGCACGGGATAGTGGTGTCTTGTGCTTTGGGTGAGTGATTGTTCTTTTGCCCAGCCCACCTGCATGGCAGTTCTGCGCTTAGGGGATCAGAAGCCCCTGAGCATTGCCCAGAAGGATGCTGTGCCAGACAGCCTTCTTGCATGGTACATGGTAGCAGTGAAGGAATTGGTGTCGTTGATGGGTACTGGGTAAGAAGGGTTGTTCAGGGATCAGCAGCCTGGGTGGATCTTTCTATCTGTTAGTGCTGCTTCCTTCTGCAGCTGATGGGGTTTTCTCTCCCCTGTTCCAAAAAGTGGTTGTGTTTCTGCTGTCGATTTGTCATTGCTAGACCATGCTGATGCTCAGTTTGCATTTATTAATTGCTAGCATTGTCTTCTGTGTGTTTTCCGTGGAGTTCCTCTGTACAGGAGGAAGATCTCCCTATGCCCAAGCAGTGATGCTGACCTGATCCCAGCTGCAGGTCTTGTAGCATTAGGGAGGGCACTAAAATAAATAAAATGTTTGCCCAGCTAAATAGTAGAGCCTGAGCGTCCTCTCTTCCCTCTGTGTAGTTGTAACTAAATGCATGCGAGTCAGAGGAAGGGAAGAAGCAAAACAGGGGGTATAACCAGACCCTGATGGGTGCCCAGGGAGCTGAGGCCCTCAGTGAGCAGAGGGTGGTGATTCAGCCTAATAAAGATAATGGCACACAGCCAGGGAAAGGAAATTGTGGGATTATGATGCAGCAACTGTCCCATAGCGGTTTGTTTCCATCATCTAGATGTGACTTCATGTCCCCACCACTCCACCCTTTTGCTCTTTACCTAAACATTCTCCCTGCTGAGGGGAATGGGCTGAGACAGTGTACTCAGGAAGAGCAGCAGTCTGGGAGAAAGAGGTACACCTAAATGGTATGAGAGTGGGGGAACAAGCAGGAGAGTGGTAGGACCACAGCTGCTGAAGCACCCAGGCTCTTCCAGCACCACTGCAAATTCATCAGGCTTCTCCAGATGACCTTGTCCCTGGACACTGGTTCCCAGGGAAATGCCGTAGTGTGGAGGATCCTGAGACAGTAGGCAATGTTGGCCTCTAACTCCCAACAGGGCTGCTCTGCTGTCCATCTCTGTGTGCCTAACTAGGCCTTTCTCTCCTTTCCCCAGGGAAGACGATGAAGCTGTAGAGATGCTTCCCTACGTGATTGCCACCCTGAGCTCATCAGGGTCCACCTGCAAAGCTTCAACATGCAGCAACAGCACCAAGGACTACTGCTACAGTGCCCGTATCCGCAGCACGGTGCTGCAGGGGCTGCCCTTTGGTGGGGTGCCTACTGTCCTAGCCCTTGACTTTATGTGCTTTCTTGTAAGTCTACCAACTGTTGCTTCAGCACCTTTTCCCCTGATTAGCCTGTGAAGGTAGGACTGTGGTCAGGTGTTTATAGATGAGGGCTCCAGGTGCCACCCTGGATTTGCTGCTGGCTGACTTTATGGCCCTGATTGTGTCCATTAACCACTGTGGGCTTCACCACTATTGACTTCACTGCAAAGAGCCCAAGGAAAGCAATTTTTGCCTTTGTTGCAAATTTTCCTAAGGACATGTGTCAGGGTAGGTCAGTCCTGCATCCCAGAACTCCTGGTTATGGTGCCAAGTCCCCGCAGCTTTGCTTGCCCAAAAGCTTTACTTGTTCCTCCTTAGGAACTGCAGGAGCAGGCACTGTAGCCATGATCTGGCTTCCTTGGGACCGAGGGCCTTTTGATCCTGTGACGAACTTAGTTACTGTATGTTTTGTCCTGGACCTCTACCTCCCACAGCCATCCAGATAGTCTGATTCTTAACAGCCCTGGGGAGCTTGTGCTGTCCCATGGCCTCAGAGCACCGTTAACTGAGCAGTCCTGTCCCCTCCTACCCTCCCTGTTCCTGTAGAGCTTTGTGCAGAGCAGGACAGTGCCTCATTTCACAGCTTCTTCTTTGCTTTCTTCCAGGCACTGCTGTTTGTCTTTTCAATTTTGCGTAAAGTTGCTTGGGACTACGGACGCCTGGCCCTGGTGACTGATGCTGACAGGTAAACATGGGAGAGGGGTGGGAAACAAGGCATGAGTGGTGCCCTTCTGTGCTATGGGGCAGAAGGGATAACCCCCCTTGCACATGGAGCTGAAGAGGAGAGGCAAGCGTGATATTTGTATCCCTTGAGCTCCAGGAACAGGAAAGAGGCTCACTGTTTTTTCCTTTGTTACAGCATCCTTCTCCCAGCACAGTGAGTGCTGCTCACTGAGTCCATACTGCTTATGACCCCTACAGTTACAAAGGCATACAGAGGCCCTTACAGAGCAATAGCAGATGGAGAGGGGGAGAGAGAAAAAGAGGTCACAGGACAGGTTAGGGCTGCCACAGTGAAGGCTTTCTTAAGGCTCTGGAGGTGTCTGTGCCACACACAGTTCCCACTAAGAGCACTTGAAAGCAGTAGGCAGCATTCCCAGGTGCAGTACTGCTGTACTGCTGCGAGTTCAGCTCGCATCCCAGGTACTGATGGGGAAGTCTGGGTATAGATCCTTCCTGCCCCGTGCATTCCTGGGTTGCAGCATCTCTTGGCACAAGCCAAGGCCTGCTGGGGATGGCAGCTCCACAGCAGAGATAGATGCTATTCTCGTTTTTCCTGTGAGCAGCAGGAAGGATAATAATTACTTCCAGTGCAGAAGAAGGGATTTTTCTTGATTAAGCTAGAGAGGTTGTCTCTAGCTTAGTCCACTGCTCTTCAGGGGTGGTTCTCTGTGCCCATAGCACTTTGTCATGTGCTGGAAGCAGAGTGTGACTTCTGAAAACTGACTGGGGTAGGTGGTGGTTCTTGATCAGCTTCACAAGCTCATCACATCTAAAGGCTTGGTTGGGGCTGAGCTCCAGCCTTTTTTGTTCCTTTTGGCAATACAGTTTCAGGCAAGCTGCTCTTGAGCACTCCGTGCATGGCAGTAGAAAGAGTAAGAATAGTTTTTGCAGCACTGAACTGGAACTCTCATAGTTTAGATAAGCAATCCTGGATAGCATTAGATGAGCAGCTGTGTCTCTGGCTCCTCTGCCTCTTCTTTCTTTGCCTGGCCTGGCTGGGAAAATCAGCAG
>VYZU01016766.1:0-11212 GCA_013401355.1 Ceyx cyanopectus | reverse complement strand
TCATTGATGAATATATTGAATAATACTGGACCCAGTACTGACCCTTGGGGGACTCCACTAGTCACAGGCCTCCAGCCAGACTCTGCTCCACTGACCACAACTCTCTGAGATCTGTTCTTCAACCACTTCCCAATCCACCTTATTACACCGTAACTAAATCCACACTTCTCAAGCTTGGCTGTGAGGATCCCATGGGAGACAGTATCAAAAGCCTTGCTGAAGTCAAGGTATATCACATCCACTGCACTTCCCTCATCTAACCATCTAGTTATATCATCATAAAAGGCTATCAGATTAGTCAAGCATGATTTGCCCTTACGGAATCCATGTTGACTACTTGTGATAAGCCTCCTTTCCTCCAGATGCTTAGAGATGGCATTGAGGACAAGTTGTTCCATCACCTTTCCAGGGATGGAGATGAGGCTGATGGACCTGTAGTTACCTGGGTCCTCCTTTTTGCCCTTTTTAAAGATTGTGACAACATTGGCCTTTCTCCAGTCCTCAGGCACCTCTCCTATTCTCCAGGACCCAACTTGATTCTCCTAGAGGAAAAAGATATCTTTGCTCATTCCTTTACATGAATTTAAATATCAACATGGCACAAACAAGAGTTTCAGATTAAGACAAAGGCTGAAAGTGCAAGAATACAAGTTCTGTAGGTAAAGATAAACATGTCACAAACATTGCATAATATTTAATTGCAGTATAACCTGCATGTTTACAGGATGAATGAATCTGTTTTTCTCAGTTTACAGGTAGAGAAGCTGAAACATAGAGGAATAGTCATTTAGACACTCAGCAAACTCATACTTGGGGCTTTCCTTGTAGTCAGCAGCATTTGGATTGAGCAACAGGAATCTAGCACATGCTCAGACAGTTCCACCATGATCGAGCTCTGGACAAGGGCAGGGGTGTTGTCATTGGTGTCAGGAATGACAATATGCTTGCTGTTGTCCTTGGCCACCAGCTCCAGTGTGTAGGAGAGCTGGCACTCACAGTCCATCACCAGCTCAGCAGAGTGCAGCTCTGCACCTCCACACTGGAGGAGCTGTTGAGGACCACTCAGGACATCAATGGGGCGGCGGAAATGGAAGCATGGCCCAGGGTTGATCAGACAGGAGCAGTCCCTTGTGAGATGTTCTTAACTACTTCTGGAATACTCAGGGCAGACTGTGCCAGCAAGGTATTTAAAGCAAAGAGGGCACAAACAACCAGTCCTTCTCTTTCTCCTCAGCTTGACTGATCATCAGGTATCTCATGGGCAAATCTTGCAAGTTGAAAGCCATCAGTTAGTGACAGTACTGCCAGCTAAGGTTACATTTGAAAGAGATTTGCAGAGATATCAAGAAGGAGGGGTTAAAGCTATGTTATTAAATCCTTTCTTCTATTTGCTCTGAGCATACTATGTAATGCAAACAACACGTATTTAAAAACCCAGAAAAGGAAAAATAGAAATGTATTTTTCAAAAGCTAGCAGCTCTCTAACCTGCCCAAACAGCATGGCCTGCTTCTGAGATCACCACCAAATTCACCGTTTAACATTCTTTTTAGAAAGCAGCAAAAATAAGGTCCATGGAAAGAGCACAACAACTTCAGAGAAGCTTTAGACTACTCTGATTTCAGAGAGGAGTTTCCTGCTTTTACTAAAATCCAAATGACCGATCACCAATGGGACTGAAGAGATTGGTCACAGTTAGAAAGTGGCTGAAACCTAATTTTATTAAGTTGTGCAGTCCCTTCATATTTGTGTGGCTGTTTCTGAATCAGTCTGATTTTATGCACTAGTGCACTTACTGAGAAGCAGTTTCTCTGCTCCACTTGTCGGTCTTTGGTCCTAGCAACAGAGGCAAAATTATCTTTGAACAAAGCCTTTTATAGGAATCATGAATTTTTCTTTATCCTATAAGCTCTATACAGAAAGTCTCTCATCTGTGAATGATTTGATTTTCCAAGATGTCTTTTTTACTTGATAAAGACAGGAGGGTTCTTTTAGCCCACCAGGGCTGACAACTACTGTAGCATTTCAAAATATGTTTTTGACAATGATGTTTTAGCAATTAGGGGCCAACAGTGCATGACTTAGTTCTTGGTCTTACTTTTTCGTAATCAAGCCTGAGGTAGCAATGTTTTCTTTTAGCTCTTCCAGGACTTACTTTGACTCTCTCTAGCATCACATTTGCTCTGGGTATTGTGGGTCTGCAGCCTGACTGTCATAGGTGCATGGCAATCCTGTTATTTTCTTCCATGTGCTGTGACCCACCGTCTCTGAACAAAGCAGCATATGTTAATGAAGGACATATGGAGTTTAAAAGAAATACAGTTTCTGAGGCAAGATCAATGCTATACCCATGAAGTGACAGGCAGGGTAGAGCAAACACTGTAGATGAGCCCCCTGGGGCATCAGGCATTGGCCTGACACAGGTCACACATTCTATAGCTTGCCAGACCCCCTTTAGTCTCCAGGGTAGATTTCTCAATCAGAGTCCAGGAGAAGACAAACCTGTTGCCTCTCCACTTCGGGTGGTCCGGGGAGCCCCCAAGACACCTCCGAGCTGTTGCCCCTCTTGAAGCCCGCACTTAGGCACACACGAACCATTCACCCTCTTTTTTTTTAAGAACTAATTGTCTTCTGGAATCGTCTGTAATTCCCCACTTGAACTACAGAGGGAGCCCGGGGCTCTGCTTTGGAGAGAGCGGAGAGGCGGTAGGCGGATGCGAGGCGCGGCCGCCCGGGCGCGGCGGGGTCGCAGCGCGGGAGCGGCCTCCACGGAGGGCGGGCTGGTAACCGCCGAGGCACCTGCCTTGCTGCTCCAGCGGTTAAAAACACAGCCTGGGTGAGCGCCAAGGCTGCTTTCCTCTCCTCTCCTGTGGAAAATAAATAGATAAATAAGTAAATAGATAGATAGATAAATAAAAAATAGGACAAGACCCCCCCGGGCAAGACCCTGCCGGATGGAGGAGGGAGCTACGCATATGCGGAGTTATACACCGCAGCTTTAGTTGCCTCTTCGAGTCTTCTCTAAATCTCATTCTACACATTTCATATTTGCTAGCTCTAATCACGAAACCATCATTAACGTGTTTTGCGAACAAATGAAACCGCAGGGACGGTGCTTCCGAATCCCTGAATGCCATGCAGTGAGCGGAGAGAAGGCTGCTTTTAATGGCAGCATAAACTTCTGCAAGACCTTGAAAACTTCTGCTCTTGTACTCCTTTGTTTTCCCTATGAGGGAAGCAATTTCTGTTTGATTTTATCCCTGGTGCAGAGTCCTGTAAAACCTGAAAACAATTTGCATTTCTCAACTGTCTGCACATTTTGTAGATTTTATGGCAATATGCTATCATGTGAAATAGCTTCAAGATTTAAATACCAGGAACTGGAACCATTAAGAAGGAACTGATATAATTGAGAAATAAATCTGAAAGGGAGAGTTTGTGGGGTTTTGTTTTCTATGAGTCTATGACTTTATAATCTTTGCTGAAAGAGAACCAGGGTTAATAATCTAAAAAAAAGCACACAAATGAGGTATGTTTCAATGTCATATTCTTTCATATTCTTATTAAAATCTTCAATATTACATTCTTCGGTGATTCAGACCAGAGGGTTCAGCCCACTAAAAAGAAAGATATTAGTAAAAATACTCATCTTTTTAATAAAGTATGTTCCAAGGTTCACACAGAGTTAAATATGCCATATAGTCAGTACCCTTATGGCAGGTTAAAATAGAATTGAGATTTCTAAAGCACAGCAGAGTAGGAACAAATCATCTTTATAAATTCAAAACCACCTTTTCTTTAAGCTGGTGGAAATTTAGGAAGAATCAGATTTAACTGATATCTGGACTGGATGCAGAAGATTATTTCCTGAATTACATCACCTTTATCTTTAAGCTTTTTTCACCCAAAGCATCTTTTCAGACACATGCTAAACCGTCAGCATTATAAGGCTGCAGCAGAACAATATTTGCTATTCTGATGATTTATAACCAAATACTTTACTTATTAGCAAAGGCTAATACTGGATCCATCAGTCTGGACACAAGTAAATTAGCCATTAACTTTCTGACACCTAGCATAAAACAACCAGTTAGGTCCGGCCATCTAAGTAATTAATTTAGGTTCACTTTGTGGATGCCATGGGGATTGTAAGGTGGGCTGAAACTACTCATGTATCTCAGTTGACTAATTTATATTAAATGCCTATTATTTAGACTACTGAAGCTAGGGAAAATTAACCCCCCATCACAATAACATAGCTATAGTAGGAGTCAGTTCCACACAGGCTTCTGATCCTACTGGTTTCAGTGGAAGATACCTTGAGGTCTAGACCTAGGTAGTTCCTACATAAGATTTTTGATCTTTAGATCATAAATTATTTCACAGAGGAAAGCAAGGACAGTAGTTACATGTTTATCCGGGTCTTATAATTTTCCCTAGGCACCTGCCATCAGCAACTCTCAGCACCACAACACTGAATTGGTTTGATCAGGCAGGTAGAGCCATGACACAGTACAGCCAGGTGTATGCCCTCTGCATAGCTTAGAGGTGCCTGTGAACACCTGTTCATCTGGCACATGATACATAGTCCATTGTACTTGATGCCTTCTCTTAAAGAGAGATGTTTCAGAAATGCCTAACCTGCAACTGGGCTTTGATTTTTGTGTTTGCAGCATTTTGTCTACACTACCTATTGGGGGGTGAGGGTGTGGCAGGGTTTTTTGTGCTTAAGGCTGTTTTCTCTGCCTGGGGTGACAGCAATTGCACAGCCAAACTGAAATGATGATATTTCTACAGGAAATGTATGTATCTCTTTTTTTTTTTTTACATAATTAAACTAAGTCTTAATATAATTATTATTCTACAATACCACCTGTCTGTGAAAATGCATGTAAACTGATCATTATTTTAGTCTGTATTTCTACATTTATTTTGTCTATACTTGTGGTGGGTCGGTGTGCTCTTTTGCCCTTTATCAATACCTTCCAAATCCAGTCATCATTTAACAGCTGCATCCAAGAGTCAAGTAGAAGTCCCAAAACATTATATTCTTACAATAAATAGGGATTGGAAGAACAGCTTTAAAGCTGGGGAAAGGCTGCAGCATAGGCACATACCACATGCATTACTGCATACCAGAGAGCCTTTTCCAGTTTATTTGGTGCTTAGTCCTTATTAGATCCCAGAGAAACCAGCTTCATGGAACAAATCCTTAGGAAAAACAGGCTTCATTTGCTGTGCAGTTCATGAAGTGACCTAAATTGCCCATCACTCTTCAAAGCTGCCAGACTATAATAAAAAGTTTGCCTTTGCATTTTGCTAAACCAAACTCCAGTTGCTGTGGTCATCTTAACCCCACCAACTGCAATGGAGTCATGGTCTAGTCAGCTCATCTGTCAATTCTCACAGGGTTTTGGTCCCAACATACTGAGCAGTAAGAGAGTGGGAGACAAGGACTTCATCCTGCTTCCCTGATGTCAGTTGCTCCACTGCATCTGAGCTCCATATACTTATAATTTTTTTGTTATCTAGGAAGTGCAATCAGGTTGGGTTTTTCTCACAGTTTAGCTGATTAGAGGACATTCTGTGCTTGTAAATAGAGGGACTGTAAAGGTTGTAAAGGGATATTCTGCTTCACTTTCCCACTCAACTAAGTTGAAAAAAGGTCAAAGTTGCTTTCATTAAGAGAGACATTATTAACAGAATTCTCACAGATCTAAGTGTTTTATGTACTGTTTCTTTCTGAAATCAGAGGAAGAAGAGCTGTTAAAAGATACACAAGGTACTCTCATCCATTTTGCTGCCAAGGGAAGTTTATTTCTACCACACATTTGCTAGTGCAGTGGTACTCAAATGACAGTGCTTGGAGCTGCTTCTGTCACAGCCATGAAACATCAGTCACTCTTTGAGCAGTGACACCTTCTGCTCCTCATAGCCCAGAACAAGGTTCTTCCAGGGTTCCCAGTGGCTATTTCAACCAAGCAAATTCAAAACAACAAGTATTTGTGTTCAATGAGCACAGCTGCTTCTTGTCTTTTTTTTGTTGTTGTTGATAATTTTTTTCTCTTTTGGTGTAGCTCCAGCCAGGATCAAAACTGGGGATTAACACACACTGTGAAGGACCAGACTTCAGAAAGACTCCAAAAGACTACATCAAAGAGTACTGCAGGGGGAAATAAAATGTTAATAAAATCCTTCACCTAGAAAGTGAGCAAATACAACATGGAACAAGAAACTACTGAAATGTTATCTTGAAATTACTTCTGGAGGTAGCAATGGCAGTATGATTTTTTAAGAATAATACCTGGAGGAGATGCATGTTTCATCAATGAACATATTAAGCTAGTCATGCTCATACTCATATTGGTTGCCTGTGAGTCTTCAAATGCTTGCTGGTTTATTTTAAAATGTTTGTGAGTCCTGAACTTCACATTATTCTTGTTTCTCATTATCAGTTAATTGCCATCATTAATCATTGTTTTCTTGATTAAAAAGTAACAGTCAGTTCAATACCATGTGATATAGATGACTAATCACAACTCAGGGGTAATAAAGAGTTGAAATAAGTGTTCATGAACAAGTTGTCATCTGTAATTTGTCCTCATAAACTAGTTGGCAAATACTTACGCACAGTGAATACTTCCATACAAATTAAGATGAGCTTGAAAATGATTTATGCACAGGGAAAAACAGTTGAATTCATCTCATATTTCATTTCCAATAAATAATTTGGACAAATACAGTTATCAGAGGTGGGAGCAGAAAAGCTTTATGTAAAGTGACTATCTACAATGTAAATGAGTTGAAAATCACTTTTGCTATTGCTTTCTGCTATCAAAATTCTAAAGTGCCAGGTGCTGATGCAATTTCCCTAGCAAGATTTTCCATAATCCTAATAGCATCCCCTCTTCAGAAAGTTTTGTCTGAATTTTCTTTCTTGATTATTTCCTTGCTCCTTATACAACTCCATCTTTCTCTCAGTCACAGGATGGTAGACTCCTTCATGCAGACTGTCCTGCTTATTGCTTCAGTACACTTGGTTCCACATGTACTAAATACATAGGATTCAGTTTCCTATATTAACTGCAATTCAGAATGCCCTAAGATATCCAAGATTCTCAGATGGGAATGGTAAATGAGGCACAGAACCTGTGGAGAACCAATTGCCTGTAGGAGAGGAGCTGGAGCCCAAGTGCTAGCAGACACCTACATGAGGGTAACTGATTAGATCTTCATTGCCTGTAAAGAATCTCAGGCAACAGCACCTGCATGTGGAAGGTGTACTTGCAAACCTAAATTTAAGTGCCTTAATCTGGAGCTGGACCCAATCCCTAAATTAGGCAACATGAAACTCACCCAGAGAGACTGCTATCTCCATGCCATAGTCTTGGTTATTTACATTCAACCTAAAAAATAATTCCATCTTTGTATTTTCAAATTTATTCATTCATTTGAATTCACTCACACATAAATTGGACATCTAAAATAATTTACTACATGTTTGGGGTTTTTAAATTTTTTTACCTTGAACTAATATTTATTCCATTTTAACTTTTTCTAGACTATATGCCTACACTCGCAGAGTAAATATTTTCCTCTATCCATATGCAGCCTGAGCATACTTCCCTTCCCATGCTGACATAACAAGGTATTGTGGAAGCAAGCTGTTCATGTAGTCTCTTAGAACTAATTAAGCTATTAGATAAGAATATGGGTAACAATGAACTGATACAAGGTGCACATCCCTGAATTAGAATCTAACTGAGCAAACAGAACTACTTTTCCTTGTATGGATCTACAGAATAGCCAAGGGTCTACAGCAAGTCAAGAATTCACCTATTTTGACTTCATAAAAGAAGGGATCTAATCAAGCTAATTTGGATGCCTCACTTGTATCCACACTAACGTTGCCAGGTGGAAGTTTTCTATGGCAAGTTTCAATGGTCTCTGCAGAGAGCTAGTTGCCAGTTCAAACCTTGTGAGGAAGAAACCTGTTTTCCAAGGAACAGATGACTCAGTTTCCTGGAATTGTTCTGCCCCTGAATCCTTCAGGTCATCTACCTCTGCCCTTGGAGTATACAGCACTCTTTAGAAACATACTGCAGCACAACTTAAGTAATTGACTAAAAATCCTATGTGAATCAATGTCTGAATCAGGCAAACTGTGGCTCACCTGTCAGCTGTGTCCAACAAAGCCTATTCTTATATGGAGGGGGCTGTTACCAGATGGTAACCTACCTAGATAGGTAGCTAGTGATTAATTTATCTTAATACATTGGCTCCACTATTTTCACCACAGAACCAGCAGCTAGATTCTGCCAGAAGCAATTACCAGGCTTATAGGTTGTTTTTTTTTCTTCTTTTCAAGTACATGTGATTTTATATATTTACCATCACAAAAGTGGAAAAGTAAAGGACATTTTGAAATTCAGGCATTTACACAAACATCCTCTCTCTGACATGTTCTGTTCTATAAAGTTTAGATTATTGCCCCCAAAAATTATTTTTTTTAAATTACAGTATTGTCTTTATAAGAGGAGAAATATGTGACTGAGCATGGGCACAAATGAGAGTTTGTGAGCATGTATGTATATTTTTTAGTTGTAGATATCCTATGCAAAACTACCCCCACCAGAGAGATTAGTAATATGTCCAAAGCATAAATCAAGCAACACAACTAGACAGAAAATATCCTAACCACTTTGAACAGCTGTTATGGATGATCTTTTTGTCGGCCTACAAATTACTCAAGTGTCTCTAAGGGGATGAGATACATCATATTTTACTATTAGCCATTATTGTTACATGCCTGAAGGGATGGAGTAGTGTGCTTCTATTTCAATTACTGAGGCTTCTTTACTGGATATGGATTGAGCTGATTTTACCCTATAAGAACAAATGTTGTTATTACATTTAATGATTAAAATCCTGCTTTCACTGAGCTAAAATATAAATCAGCAGTTTGGAAGAACAGGCTTCAAGCTAAACAAAATTGCTTTGGGAGACCAAATAACTCAGGGAATTACCAATGGACTATTCAGGCGTTCACCTCTAAAGCAGGTCACTAATTGCATCTAGACCAGGTTCATAGTAGTGACCTGAATTTGGAACCAAAATTATTATATCTGCTGTGCAGCCTTTAGTGCCTAGTGGTCTCCATCCAATTCCTAGAAAGTAACTGTACCAGCATGGACATGACAAGGGATGACTCACCCAGCCTTGTTAGTTAGCCTAGTCTGAGATGTGTCATATTTTTGAGATGCTATTTCTCTCCAGTAAATAGAGGAAGTATCTAGACTACTAGCCCAGAGTTAGATTATATATTTTCAGAAATCTGAAATTAGGGAAAAAATGCAGGGTGCTTAGCTGATAAGGTGAATTTTGTGATATGCAGACATTGGACAAATATATTTTTCCTGAATTTCTAGAGCACAAAATTCAGAAACTCTTTTCATATAAGAAAAAGAACCCTGAACCATATATGTACAAAACCCAGTAATACTGATATTCTTCTTGTCTCACCATGAAAAATAAATATGGATGCTGGTAAGATGCTAATAATATCAGACATAGCCTTTGGTTTTCATTTTACTTTTAGGCTATATTTCAAAAATCCAATGATTCAGGGTGGAGATGAGGGCACAAAATGCCCCTTCAGTATGAGAAACACATTTACAGCAGGAAGCGGGTTGGTCCATAATACTAGGAATTTATTACTTTATCTTTTTTATCAGCTGATATGTCCTATTTTCCCCTTTCAATTCAGTGCAGACTCATGAGTCAGGAAGAGCCCTGCAGGACTATTTTATCCCAGGGGAATGCCAGGATTTCAGATCATATCTCTTCAAGCTCCTTTTGATTATAATTGCTTCATGATTTCATGCAAAACTTCATCTCTAGTTTGTATTGTTCATCATATGAAGTTTTACTGGAATTACCAACTGTTTTGCTGTGGTTCGGTTTTGTTGTTTGATGTTGTTTTTTGTTTTGTTTTGTTTTGTTTTAACTATAAGCTATCAACAGCTTTGCTTGAAAGCCCATGTCTTGGATACACACATTTTGTACTGTGACAGAGTTTCACTGGGCAATCTGAGCTCTCAGGGTTAGAAGGGGGCAAATATCCATTGAATGACACTTAAGTGGGAAACATTTGGTCAATGGTTTGTTTCCTCTCCACAGCCTAAGTCTGCTGCTTTTCCCTGCCAGATGGTGTGTGAGATTTATTTCTGAGCTTCTAGACAGAGACAAGGCATTTGAGCTGCTTTGAGGCCACATCTCTCCGTCTCTTCTCCAAAATTCTTCTAAGCAGCAATTACAGTAGTCTCCGTTGTGAATTTTGAAGTGGAAATGTTTTAGAACTCAGTTTGCTTCGTGTTCGCAGAGGAGTTTTTTAATCGTCTTCCCAATGAAAATGGTTTAAAGGCAAAAAACAACAAAAAAACCCATGTTACAGGGTATAAGCAAGTACACGTGCCTATACTCAAAACTTTCTAGCTGGATTGTGGGTAAACATTTACTTCTGATTGAAGAGGTCCAACAATAGACAGTATCCTATTCTAAATAAATACAGCAAGACAATGCAGCTCTGAACAAACATGCCAAACTTTCCTTAGGACTTCTGACAGCAGGCAGCCAATTACTTTTGAAAGAATGGGTTCTGTCTCATGAGTGCAGCAACACAAATGCATCTCCCTTGATCCCAACATCAAGGTAGAGCTTTGCATTTCCAATATTTTAATTCAATACAAAGCAGTGTTTTTAATGTTATTTATTATTTTATAGTGTGTGGCAGCTTGTTGGGTTTTTCTTCAATCAGATGTAACAGCAGCAGGGTTAAAAGAGTTACATAAATAATAGATTATTTCTCTCACCTAAAGAGGGATCTGCCAATTCTTGCCCTCCTTTTAATTTAGAAAGGGAATATCATTTAAAAGATGACAGATTCTTTCCCATCAAGTCAAAGAAAGAGGCCTCCAGAAGAACAATGGCTGATGCCACAGCATGACTATCTGACAGGCTTGAAAAGCAACTGTAAAGTTGCCAACACAACAAGCCTTTTATCTTTGGGGATAGTATTTGAAGCCTGTGTTTTTTATCCAAGGATTAGGAGGAGGTATATGAGGTCCTCCCACCACCTCTTTTCTTACTGTTTTAATTATAATTATTTTAAAAAATATAAATATTCACCATATAGGCCTTTTTTTAAAAAAAAAA
>VYZU01016765.1:0-13735 GCA_013401355.1 Ceyx cyanopectus | reverse complement strand
AATGTAGCCTATAGAAAAAGGACTCGCTTTGCCTGATGTGCTGAAAAGATAAAAGATTGCTGGAAAAAAAAAATAAAGTGGCTTTGGGCTTCAGGCTTTTTGGGCTTTAGCTGGTAGCGTTGGCTTTTAGTTTTGGCTTTTGCTTTTATCTTCAGCCTGAGCTTTGGCTTTTCTACCCTGAACTCACATATTATTGTGTCCGTCTGAACTTCGACACCCCATTAGGGCATACCAAGAAGGGAAATTCACCAGGGGATGTGGCAGGCGCAGCCCCTCCTACAGACAAAACAGACAAAGGAGACAGGGTGTGATGCAGCAGTTTGTCGATTCAGCCATTAAGCTGAACCTCACAGTGCTTAACTGGCACCTCAGGGTCTGGAGCCCTTAGTAAAGAGGCCTGTGCTTGTCCCCTCAACCAATCAGAATGACCACAGTGCACCCTTGACTGGGGTATGAATGGGGTCCTGACTAAGAGCCAGAGGAGTTGTTTTGTCGAAGAGCAGGGGGCCTGGCAGTTGGACCCTCCCCTTGGACATGCCATCCAAGGATACTTCCATGGATTGAGTGAGCCTCCATGGATTGAGTGAGCCTTGCCCACCCGCCCCCCCTTTGTATGAGTGGTATCTTGGGCACTCTGGTGTGGGAGGTTTCCCATTTTGATTCTTCTTTCCTTAAGGTTTAGGAATTAGTTGTGCGCTAGTTAATTCCAAACAGACATCTGAACATGTATTTGATCAGAAGGATTGCTGAACAACTTTGGTTACAATAAACCCCATTTTGGGTAGTGGCTGCTCTTTGCTTTGTGGGTGCCTCTGTGAAAGTAGACTATTAGCAAGTAGATTTTACTGAGCTCTTCCAAAAAGAGGGATACCGATATCTATTGGTACTTGTAGACACCTTTTCGGGATGGCAAGAGACTTTTCCCACTCACACCAACACAGCTTGGGAAGTAACGAAGTCTATTTTAAAAGAAATGATACCCAGATTTGGGGTCCCACTGGGAATGTCATCATATAGGGGACCTCATTTTGTGGCCTAGGAGGTACAGGAATTATGTAAAATATTAAACATCAAATGGGATTTGCATACACCATGAAGGCCTCAATCCGGTGGGAATATGAAATTTATTGTCTGTTATCGGTCTGGGCTACCCTGACCCTAAACTGTGACAGATTTATTGGCACCCAACGTGGGCCAAAAAAAAATTTCCCAAAACAAAACCAAAAGCATTCTTAGTAATTAAGTCCACTATGTAATGCCCGTAGTACAGATGCACCCTCTACCCATTTTAGCACAACATAAATCCAAGATAAACACCCCAAGAAACCATCAAGAGTCGCTCTGCGCCAATAACCGACAACTTTCAAATAAATAGTGAGAACAAACAAGATATAAGATAATGTGTGCGGCACATAAGCGAGCAGCACAGCATTTAACTCAGAAAGGAGTACTAGAAAGACGCTCTCTTTTAACCCCCCTCCCTCCCCAAAAGGGGAAGAGAAAAGGAATAAGGGAGAGAGAGTTAATGGTTAAAAAAGGAAACTAGAATATTTAATGAAAATAAAAATAATAATGGAGTATATACACATATGTACAAAACCAGTACCGAACCCCACCCCCCTGATGGTAATTACATCACCGTCACTGATGCTGTGGAGTTGGCACAGGGAGAGTCCCAGACTGGGCCCCGCAGTAGATGGGAGTTGTGTTCAGGAGCTGAATTCTGGCACCGGATTTCAGGAACACACTGATCAGGATCAAAGCGAGAGAGGGAGAAGGAGAGAGAGAGAGAGACAGAGAGAGACAGAGAGAGAGACAGAGAAAGCAAGAGCAACCCTCTGGACCCCCGAGCTTTCTATACTGGATATGACGTATATGCGCTGGAATACCTCATTGGTCAGTTTGGGATCACCTGTCCTGTCTACTCCTCCCCGCAGGTGCGGTCTTTCTGCACCCCTCAGTGCGATACACAAGTTCTAGCAGTGGCCTTGGTCTGCATTCCATCCTTGGTAGTAACTCTAAACATAAGGTGTTATCACTGCTAGAAGCTGACACTGTCTGCAAAACATGCTGCTAACTTCAGAAAGTGCAGTTAGTTAGAAAACCTGAGCTGAAAAGCAAAAGCACTGAACAGAATTTGTTGGGTTTTCACTCAAACCAGGACACCTAGCTCCTCTAATCTCTGAGGACCAGCTAGAACACAAAGGGATTTATCTCTTACCAAATTTATCTAATACTTCATGCAACATTAAATTGGCAAAGACAGCAGGATTTCCATGTATAAACTGCTGCAGAAACATAAGTGTGTACTACCCCAAGCAGGGATAGAATAGTCTCAGAAATTTCAGAAAGACGAGTACAAGGCAGTAGAGCAAATAGAGCAATGTAGGAGTCAAAAGTTAATTTAAAAAGGAAACGGAAAAGGTAAAGGAACTATCTGTGCATTTCTGGGGGCTTATTTATCTTGCGTGCAAAAAGCAATCAACAGCTCCCAACCTACTGCAAAGTTTTCAAATGTAGAATATACAACTCAGAGTTGAACTCAGAGTGGAATATACAAGTCAGAGAATGAGGTACTTAAAACATCTTTGGCTTTTGAGAAAGAGACACGAGGAAAACTGGAAACACGAATAGATGCTCTTTTAAGAAAAAAAACCGAGCTATTATAACAACTACTGGCTGCATCTGGAGGTGAGAGAATTAGGATCCAGAAACATGTGACCGAGACATTCAGTATGATGATAATGATCTAGAGGAAGACACTGAACCCAACCCCGAACCAGTACAGGTTCAACCATTAATTAAAACTGAAACTGGTGATGCGAGGGATGGAGAATCATAGAATCATTATGGTTGGAAAGGACCTCTAGGACCATAAAATCCAACCTTCATCCTAACATCTCTCTAACCACTAGACCTAGTTTACTAGGGTAAGCACTAGTAAAACCTTTTTCACAGTGAGGGTGACAGAGCTCTCGAACGGACTGCCCAGGGGGGTTCTGGAGTCTCCTTCTCTGGCGACATTCAAAACCTGCCTGGATGCGTTCCTGGTTGACTTGGTCTAGGTGATCCTGCTCTGGCAGGGGAATTGGAGTTAGATGATCTTTCTAGGTCCCTTCCAACCCCTAACATTCTATGATATGATTCTATGACCTCAAGTGCTATGTCTACTCATTTTTTAAACACCTCCAGGGATGATGACTCTACCACCTGCCTGGGAAGCCTGTTCCACTGCCTAACCACTCTCTCAGTAAAGAATTTCTTCCTAATATCTAATCTAAACCTCCCCTGACACAACTTGAGGCCATTTTGTCTCATTCTATCATTAGTAATTTGAGAGGAGAGACCAACACTATCCTCGCTACAACCTCCTTTTAGGTAGTTGTAGAGAGCAATGAGGTCTCCTCTCAGTCTCCTCTAAACAACCCCAGTTCCCTCAGCCTCTCTTTTTAAGGCACTCTTTCCAGAAGCTCACAGAACAGTCCGTACCATTCCTTGGTCTCCTGATGAGCTAGTTAAATTGCAGGAAAAATATTTCAGGTGTCCAGAGGAAGCGGAAACAGAGTATGTGTGGTGAGTCCCTCAAAGGTGGAGATAAGAGTTTTGTTGAGTGAGAAAGAGGCAGAAGGATATTGGGGACCTGGAGCATTCCTAACTACTACCCCCAGTGGCCACAACTATTAATTGACTACCCAAGCTGCTTATTGGTCAGGGGGCATAGACCCACAGGAGAGAGAAGATCCTCTTGTCATTAAGACCTCAGGATTCTCAGAGCTGGCAGCCTCTGTGCACAAGGCAGCTTGTATACAAACAATGTACGAGAGAGGTGCTCCCTGATGCACCTCTCATTGATCTGGGCAGGTTAACTCCTCTCATTCGTAGCCTTACAGATAGCCAAAAAAAAGATGTAACAAATGACCAAGATCACATACATGTGAGTCATGCTATGAATGCTGCTTCAGCGGCAGCACAACCATCTGGACAGCAAATTCACAATCCTACATGGATTGAATTTGTCCAGGAAATAGTGAATTATGGGTGCCATATGGGATGGGTTGAAGAGACCTCTGGGAAACCGCCTGACCCTCCCCAGACCCAGAGAGTCCATCAAATCTATACTGCCACATACAGGCCAGTACCTAAACCATGATCTGACCTAGAGCTCAATGGTCTGTGATGCAAAGCTTTGGGAGCACAGCTCCAACTTCTACATGCTATGTCTACAGCCAACCTCCGGGCTTTAGTACAATTATTAAAACAGAACTCAGAATGACACAAAACAGGCCATTCAGCTGGGTACAAAACCGCTCCAGCCAGGACTGTACCTTCAGCCCCACAGCAGGATTTGATTGATTTAAACATTCCCTAGCAAAAAACTTGCATTCCCAGGCCGGGCAGTGAGCCACCCTACCTGGCAGATTTTGGCTCTACAATGGCTCTCAAACAAATGTCATTAACTGATTATCAGTATCCCAATTGGCCTCAGGAAATTTTGCATAGATTTTCTTATTGATACAGGTGCTCAGATGTCAGTAATCACTAAAGAAACTGCAGAATACCTAAATGTGAAACTGTGCCATCGCAATTTAGGTTTTACCAGAATCAGTGGGATAATAAGGAAATGTCCCACAGAGAGAATTATTTTACGACTTCATGGGGAATAAAAATTAACCCAAGCCCAGGTACTGGTAGGAGCTGCCAACAACAGCATAATGGGATTAAATCTATTGCATGGCAGAGTGTGGAAACTCCCCGATGGATTGGTATGGAGTTTCGCTGGTCAAGATGAACCTAAAACTATCAATTTGCTCGAAATAGCTACACCTTTACCCCCACCCAAAATCACTAATGTGAAGCAGTATCCCCATCTGTCAACTACCAATTCAGGTATTGATGGGGTGGTAGCAGACTTAGAGAAATGAGACATCATTGTTTGCACACATTCTCCCTATAACTGTCCCGTCTGGCTGGCGAAAAAGCCAAATGAACTGACAGCAGCTGTGCCAAATATGGCAGAACTAGTAACATAAATTCAAGGAGCATCTCATTCCTGGATGGCAACCCTAGATATTAAAGATATGTTTTTTTATTATCCGAATTTGGAAACAGGATAAGGATCAATTTGCATTCACTTGGAAGGGAATACAGTATGCCTTTAACGGGTTACCTCAGGGATATAAACACTCTCCCACCGTTGCCCACAATGCCTTGGCAATGGTTCTAGCAAAGATTTCTGGTCTGCTAGGTGTTATGGTGTATCAGTACATTGATGACATACTGATAGGAGGGCAAAATCCTGAAGAGATCAAGCAGGGCATGGAGAATATATGAGAAAATTTGACAGCTTTACGACTAGTTATTCCACCATCCAAGTGTCAAGGACAAGAGGTTAAGTTTCTGCAGCAAAGCCTTCTGGTGTGTCAGCCACTCCTCCCAGTTTGGTATCATCAGCAAACTTGCTGAGAGTGCTCTCTACCCCCTCGTGCAGGTCATTGATGAATATATCCAATAATACTGGACCCAGCACTGACCCTTGGGGGACTCCACTAGTCACAGGCCTCCAACTAGACTCTTGTGACACGCAGATCCTATGGTGTTTTGACTCAAACAATCTAAGTCGTTAAGACAATCAAGGTGTCTGTTGTCTGTCTGGAAATATTTTAAACTTCATCCCCTGAGGTGGGTGTGCCTGAGATTGGAGATGGGAAGGGGTCTGAAGCCGGCACCCCAAGAGTGCCTTTTCCGATAAATGGACCCTGCGGCCGTCTGTCGACTTACAATGGCTGATCTCTGCATTTAGACAAACTAAGCACTGTGCTAACTACACCCATCCCCCTTATCTTGAAGGAGGAGAAGGAATTTCTCACCTGTACAGGGGGAGGAAGGGGGTGTAGTGGAAAAACTGTATAAATCTGCTTTATGATGGATGAAGTTTTCAGAAGCATTTTCCCCTGGAAAAGAAGAAGCAGCATTTTCCTGGGAAAGGAAGAAAGAAGCTCTCTGCCCCACTGACGTCGTCGCTGGACTGTGGTGGTGACTATACTATCGCTTGTTGTACTCTGCTTTCTCCTCTCTTTTCTCTTTCTATTTTCCCCCTACTCTCCTGTCTGCTCTAGAAAATCTGTTTTGCTATTGCAATAAAACCTTGTCGTGCATGTGGCATTTGACCTCGTTTGTGTCTTAATTTCACCATTTGGGGATCACCTTTAAACCTTTCATTAAAAATTGTCACGCAACCTATATCGGATCGTGACAACTCTGCTCCACTGACCACAACTTTCTTGGCTCTGTCCTTCAGCCAGTTCCCAATCCACCTCACTGCACCAATCACTGTTACCATCCAGGTAAAGTGCCTCCTTTGCATATCTGAGATGGGAAAACACTGCACCATGGACACAGCTGTTACAGCTGTTAATGGAGAAAATACAATCTATAGTCTGAAGGAATGGTTTAGCACCCTGCCCCTTCCAGAGGAGATTCAAAGTGATAATGGATCCCACTTTTTCCACCTCAACAGTACAATAATGGGCAAAAGAAGAGGGTATCCAATGGGTATTTCATACTCCATATTATCCCCAAGCCAACGATATCATTGAGCAAACAATTGGCCTGGTCAAGCAATTTGCTACAACTCAGGAGACTGGATGGCATCTAAAACTACCGGAAGGGAAGTTATAGGGAGGTGGGGGTCGACCTCTTCGCCTTAGTTAAAGATGACAGGACGAGGGGCAATGGCTTCAAGTTGCGCCAAGGGAAATTTAGGTTAGATATCAGGAAGAATTTCTTTACAGAGAGGGCGGTTAGGCATTGGAATGGGCTACCCAGGGAGGTGGTGGAGTCCCCATCCCTGGAGGTGTTTAAGAGTCGCATAGACGTGGTGCTGGGGGACATGGTTTAGGGAGTTAACCAGTGTAGGGTTAATGGCTGGACTTGATGATCTTGAAGGTCTCTTCCAGCCAAATCATTCTATGATTCCAATGCTATCTATCAATTAAACAATAGATGGAGTGGGAATGGTTGTCCCAAAATGAATGCTTTCTGTGTTACTGCTACAACCATATCAACCGCAGATGCACAAAAAACGTGGGGAATGCCCTATGGGTTTCCATGCAGGGAAACTTGTGTTAGTAAAACTACCACAGATTGGAATGGTAGCCATGGTATTGACAAATCCAAGGAATCTTTATGCTTGGGAAATGAAAGATAGTTCTGGAAAAACCCATCTAATTAATACCAGATGCATAATGCCCTCTTTCTAATACAATGCTCAGCAGTTAAGGTGGAAGACAGGCAATTATCTTTTATGTTTTCCAGGTTACCAGTATCCCAGAATGATGGAAAACTGCACCTGGAACCAAGGACTCTCCTATACTGACCTTGAATGTCCACAGGGGTTGTTAGTTTTTAATGTGTGGTGTGATTTAGTTTTTCATTTCTGTATGTGTTTGTAAACAAAATGTTTTTGAGAGGATAACTTCTGATTGTGTGTTAGATGCAAGTTCACATGCTTAACTAGATAGCAATTATAGTTAGAATAGGCAAATATGGTATTTAAAGCCTATATTGGGAAGTTCTGTTTTGCTTTAAAATCGTTATATATGTTATGGAAATGTATAGCACCCCACTGGAATCAAGAAGATACTCAGAATGAAAATAAGCGGACTTTATTTGTCCAAGACAGATGTGGTTTAGATGAGAACTTAGTTTTAAACTTGATACAGGGATTTGCAACTGCGATGAATGAATCTAGTGTAACTGCTTGCTTAACCCTATTGAAATCTGTGGAAGACCCCATTCCTATGGGCATTATCCCCACGGACATAGCAGAAAGCTTGCTGAAATTATGGAATACAAGGAATACCATCTACATAGTAAATCCTTATTCCCGATATCAAAAGTGAGTTGCTCTGCGATTTAGTCAACTGTTCCATTTTTCCACCATTCGTAAAACAGCTTGTACATATTATGAACAAGAAAATATAAATCTCCCCTGCAACTGGGTATTATGCAGTACGACAGATTTGCAGCCTTGGGGGCAAGCAACCAAAATTTTGCGCTATAATCAACCTGGCGCATACAATGGAATAAAGGACAAGATTGTTTTAAAAAAATTGGTCATAACCATGTTTGTTCCTGGTTTGGATTTGATGATGGCCCTTGGGTTTATACACCATTTAAAAAGGGATTCTCTTTTGCTCCAGTATCAAACCAGTCAGCGTTGTGGTCTTGCCAAAACATGATAAATTGTTCTAATTGGAGAATCATAGAATGGTTAGGGCTGGAAGGGACCTCCAAAGGTCATCTAGTCCAGCCCCCCTGAAGTGAGCAGGGATACCCTCAACTAAACCAGGCTGCTCAGAGACTACAATGGGTATAAGCTGGAATACAGGAAGTTTCTCCTCAATATGAGGAAAAGCTTCTTTATTGTGAGGGTGCCAGAGCCTAGAACAGGCTGCCCAGAGAGGCTGTGATGTCTCCCTCTCAAGACTTTCCAAATCTACCTGGATCTGTTCCTGTGTGGGCTGCCCTGGGTGACCCTGCTGGGGAAGGGGGGTTGGACTTGATGATCTCCCGAGGGAGACCCCTTCCACTCTGTGATTCTATGACACCGTGAGGGCACTGGGCCTGGGCTGTACAGACACTGTGGGGTCACTGGGCCTGAGCTGCACTGCGGCCCCACAAACACTGGGAGGTTGCCAAAATGGGGCTGTGTGTTTGACCTCCCTGGTGACAATTGAAGAGCCCTCAAACCCTGACTTCAAACCCTTCACTGGAACATAGCGATACGACCAAATTTGTACTGTGAAAGCACCCCAGGTGTCGGAAAGAGCGCCGCTGGACGAATGACTCGACTCAATATGAGCACATCGTTCTCCTAAACGGAGCTACGAATCAAGACAATATGGCTAAGTCGTGCCCCCTTCAGCTGGATTATTGGCTGGACCCGAAGTAACGCCTGCAATCAATGTGATTGTTCATGCGTCCTTCCTTCTTTATTCACAACCATTCTACANCAGCTCCTTCACAGTTGCTCATTAGTCTTATCAACATGGGTTGTTCACTGACAGTAAATCATTACCTTTTTCTGTGAGAAAACTCTCCACACCCAGGGACACTCCAGTGCCGTCCATCTCCCCAACCTACTGCACCACCAAATCACAGAATCAATATGGTTGGAAAGGACCTACAGGGTCATCAAGTCCAACCTTTGTCCTAGCATTTCTCTATCCACTACACTATATCCTCAAGCGCCGCATCTATTAGTTCTTTAAACACCTCCAGGGATGGTGACTCCACCACCTCCCTGGGCAGCCTGTTCCAGTGCCTACCTACCCTCTCAGTGAATAATTTCTTCCTAATATCCAATTTAAACCTCTCCTGATGCAACTTGTGGCCATTTCCCCTCGTCCTATCATTACTAATTTGAGAGAAGAGACCAACACCAGCCTCGCTACAACCTCCTTTTAGGTAGTTGTAGAGGGCAGTAAGGTCTCCTCTCAGTCTCCTCTTCTCTAGACTAAACAAACCCAATTCCCTCAGCTGCTCTTCATAGGGCATGCTTTCCAGCCTTTTCACCAGCTTCGTTGCTCTTCTCTGCACCTGCTCCAGCACCTTAATGTCCTTGTACTGTGGTGACCAAAACTGGACACAGTACTCAAAGTGCAGTCTCACAAGTGTCGAGTACAGGGGCACGATCACCTCCCTACTTCTGCTGGTCACACCGTTTCTGATACAGGCCAGGATGCCGTTGGCCCTCTTGGCTACCTGGGCACACTGCTGCCTCATGTTCAGACAGCTATTGACCAACACCCCCAGGTCCTTTTCCGCCAGGCAGCTTTCCAGCCACTCCTCCCCAGGCCTGTAGCGTTGCTGGGAGACTGTGTAACTGGGTTGAATATTATTGACCAGTTTATATCACCCTAAAAATGGGTTGTCTGTGCCGAAATCACAGCATAAAATACAAGGCAGTGAGTGCAAACTTTGCACCTCGTAATGACTATTATGTTGCCTCTGGTGACACTCCAGCTGGTTTGATTTGGGCCTGTAGTGATGGTAAGATGTATAACTTTTAATGGGCTGGATTGTCTGAACTCCAATGTACTCCAACATTGTGTCCCACGTGTAAAAGGACTCCTGTCTGACCCCACTGGGTAGCTCACGCTAAACGGGCAAAAATAAAAATAGGGGTAGATGTAGAAGGGTGGTAAGACATGGGAGCAGCTAACCGCAGAGCCTTGGAGATGGAAGGATTTGGGGGATTTGGATTTGCTACTGTCCAAATGTGATTGTGGATGAATAAATTAGCCTATCAAGTGGAGAAATTAGCTAATGCTACTGACAGCAGCCTACAGTTACTTAACAGTCACAAGCTACGTCAAGAATGGCTCTTCACAACCAAGTGGGACTGGACTTTATACTGGTGCAGCAAAATGGACTTTGTGTCTACCTAAACCTGTCCAGTATGGACTGCTGTGTTCATATCTCTAATGTTACACAGGACATCATCATCCAACTAGCGAAGATACAACAGGTGGCAAAAGAGACATGTGAGATTTGAGATTCAATGAATGATAGCTGGCTTTTGAGGGTGTTTAGCTGTTTTGGATTTGGTGTTAGTGGTTGGATCCAAAGTTTAATACAATATGTGTTAATGTTTATTGTTATGACAATTATCCCAAGTGTAGCAATATCTTGTGTAAAATCAGCTATTATGAAAGTTGTTATCATTAAAATGATTCAACAGATTATATCCCTTTAATGAAGGAAGATGACAAGGAGGGAGATGACCCTATCGATGTTCCTGATACCGATGCCTTCATTTGTGACAAAATTCAAGTGTGTGGATGTGACTGCGGTCAGGGGGTGGAAGTGTTGGGCTCACACCTATTTTCTTCCCTGGATCTTTTCCCATGCTGTTTGTTGGAAGCACAAGACAATTGATACTGCAAGGCTCAACGCTTCTGATAAACATCTGGTGAATCTGGTAACTGGGATAGACACGGAGGCCGGGTAAAGATCCGGTGGTCTGTGTTCTCATTGCACCAAGGAATGCAGTGAAGGCTGCTTATCACACTTATCACAGCAGTTATCTGCTCCTCCCAGAAGTAACCAAGGAAGTAGTCAATGTTTTGTGCCACTGCTAAATGCTGACCACCAGGAACAATGGCTTGACCAGTCCTACCGCCACACTTTGCTCAATAGAAATGAACATGGTATAAATATCATCCTTATTGCAGACTGAATTTGTTGTAGGGAATGATCAATGGGCTTGTGCTGCTCACCCTCCCCAGAAGGGAAGCCTTTTGGTAGGATTCGTGGCTTCGGCAATGACGAGTGGTTTTCCCCAGGAGATTCCAATTGTGTGTTTTGGAGCTATAGACAATTTTGCAGCTTAGTGCATTTGTCACCAGCAATCTTAAAGAATCTGAATATGTTGCAAGTGTAAATTAACCGTACTATTTGTGCATCCAACTGCTTCTTGTGAATGCAACTGGACCTACAGCAGAGAGGCTGTTCATGAATCTGGTGTCGGACCTATAGCCACAACCAATTAAATCGGCATATCTATTAAGAGCTAAGTCCAGACGCCCCTAGCCCCTCTACTTTCTGAGGACTGGCTAGAATGGCATCTTCTCACATCAGCCATCCCTGCAGCCCCCCCCCCGCTACCAAAACTTTGCCACAAAAACCCGATATAGACAGTAATTACTGACTGGTCTCCCTGTCCTTATCTTGAACCATGAGCTTCTCATCATATATTTATCCCCCTGTCATATTTAGAAGGGGAAGTGATAAAGTGGCTTCATGGGCACCTAGCAGCAAGCCAGTCAATCCACCAGAACTGTCCAAGACAAGCTGACCTGAAATGACTCAACTGGCAGGTCAGCTGTTAAGTCTGGTAGAGCCCAATAGCTATACAAACATCTGTACAGTGATAGCACAAATGTACCTCAGATACATTTGGGCATTTTTTTTAATTTATTTTTTTAAAACAAGATTAAAGGTAGTACAGGTAGTTAGCCTTTTTACAGCTGTCAAAACTAGACAGTATGTACTGTAGTACAACCTGTGTGGACTTATTATTATTTTTTTCCCTCTTTCTCTCTCATGTCCTTACCAATAATCTACATATCATCTTTTTATCTACCAAAATGTGTAGACCGGCACTTTTGCATAATACCCATTGTTTTAATCTGCTGTTCAAGTATACCCTTGGGCAGTAGTACCAAATATAGCAATAACTTGACTAATTGAATCGTATGGATTTTCTGGCTCATAAGCAAGTTTTGGTAATGTGGTGCATGCAGGCAACTCATGGGGGTTTGTGCAGGCAACTCAGCCTTTTGTGGGAGTGGAGGCCCAGATAAGGTTTCTCACAGCTGTTCTTTCAGGACCTTCGTCCAGTTACACAGCTGTGCTATATCAGAGCATAGCTTGAATACTAGCAGATGAAATCTGGGGGAGGGATGATGACCATATCAAAGGTTTGGTAGAGAGCAAAAGTGGTAGACTGCTTGAGAGCCTCTTTGTGTGCTTCCTTGTTGGAGGACAGTGGAGTGGCTATGAGAGTGGAAGGCTCTTTGGTGATACACCTCAGGAATTCGCACCAGGGTGGGCAAGGAAGAAAACAAAGCATCTGGAGGTTAAGATTATCCTGGGGAAGCAGGAGCTGTGTGCTATTTGCAAGTCTTGTGATTCTACAGAGACGTTAGGTTTAATAAACCTTGTGGGACTTCTGACTGCACCATCCTGTGCAGTCTGTACATCATCTGCTGCAGCCTTTGTTTGCCTGTCTGTGGCTTTATCTATGCAGAGATGACACATGGGGAACTGTGTAGGTGGCTCAGCCTTGAGTTGTCCATAAGCCCCAGGGCAATGCTGCACCATACAAAGAACCAAAACCTAAACTGAGCCTTGCATTTCCTCAACAGATGCTATGTCCTGAGACTCAATTCAAACCACTATTCAGCTTCCTAAGAAAGTAATTTAAAGAGAGCCTGGAGGGCTTCAGTGGTGGTTTCAGCTGGATACACAACTTTTGTCTATCCANATTGTGTATTCAGCCATGTAAACCAGGGGACAAAAGTCCTAAGGTTTAGCTTAGATTTTGGAAGTCGCCTATCCAACACTCACCTGTATGGAGACCCTTCCCTCTTGGTTAGGACATTGATCAAGGTGACTTTTTCTGAGAGCCCTTACCTGGAGTGGTAAGTAAATATTTATCATGCTAAAGTTTGCAAATGCAGGTGGTTTAATTAACATATTTAATATTTAGCATGCTTTCTAGTTTGTTATAGTGTATTCTTCCACTGTATCAAAAAAAAAACCTGCATTAGTGGCGTATTAGACTTCAAAGACATGGTTTGCTTGGGCCTTACAGTTAAACCTGAGAGTTCAAATAAATCATTTGCTTAAACCTCACAGTCTAGTCTCTTTTTGCCACATGAATACCAAACATTGGGTCAGATCATATATAAGGAGATATAAGAGGAATAACCCCTTAATACCAGCAATAGACATGGTGGTCTAGTGGTTAGGGTTCAGTGCTCTCACTGCCATGGCCTGGGTTCTGGGTTCTGCCCCAGTCAGGGCAGATTCTTTGTGACTTGGCCTAGGTGATCCTGATCTGGCAGAGGGGTTGGACTAGATGATCTTCTAGGTCCCTTCCAACCCCTAACATTCTGTGATTCTGGGAAAGAGAGACCTACTGCTTTTTATTCTTTTGCAAGGTGGT
>VYZU01016763.1:4746-17871 GCA_013401355.1 Ceyx cyanopectus | reverse complement strand
TGATGATTTTTTAATTATTATTTCTTTTTATGCTACTACTGGTGGATGTATTTAATGAGACATAGATGTCCTTTCATCTATGGATAAAGACACAAATGACACTGATATGAGATGGCCATGATCTTTTTCAGATTGCTCAGAAATAATTTCAAAAGAAAGTTAATAGACACTTTGGTATAGAAAAAGCCATTTTTGGGAGGCATTTTGTCCAACAACATCAGTACTTTCTTAACACCACTAAAATTTAGAATGAGCACCATAATGATTATCAATATTTGAATGACCCAGGTCGAACTTAGTGGCCACACTGAAGTTGTTCAGCCTCACTGACATCTTCAGTTGGTGCAAATAAATCTGATCACTGAAATATATTTTTCTGTGATCACATGGAATAGCTGAGGTGCTGTGTTATGATGGTGCTGCTGAGTGGTGACATGAATTCAGGGCAAAGAATATCACAGTGAACAACCTAATTCAAGTCATAACAAACTCTTATGTGTGTGTATTCATGTGCTGTCTGCAGTTTAATATACTTTCTAAATTTCATGTTTCCTTCTAGCAGTTGGAGTTAGGAAAGATGCTACCACGTGCTGGAACTCTGCTGTGCTGTCAATGACATAATTCACCACTGATATGTGACTTCATGGTGAAGCCTCCTACCAAAGGCTACTCTGCTTTTGATCAGTTCATGACTCTGTTGTCTGAGGCATTACATAAAGCCCCTTGGGCAGAGCAGTTAAGCTAGTCAAAGCATTGGTATAATGTTGGATTGCTGGGAGTGCTGTGAGTTGGCCACACACTAGATTTATGATGATCTAATTCAAATTGGTGCAGCTGCATGGCTTTGTATAACTTTACTTGCTTTATGCTGCATTATGTGTGCAGATTTAGTTTGGAGTAATATCTGGTATGTCCAATGTTTTAAAGACTTTATTATTATTATTATTGGAAATTGTTCTTAAATTAAAATAAGAATCTAGTAGAGTGAGAAAGAAATCAAAATGACAAGCAAAGTAGACACATTTACCTACCATTCATCAGTCATTTTGGTTTCCAAGTGTTTATAAGCTTCTGGCCAGAGTGGCTGTCCTTAAGTGAGGCTGATGTTTCCTAACTGTTCCTATAGTAATGTCCTTCAGCCTCAGTTTAATGAGAATCTGTTCTGCAAATCCTGGCAGTGGCATGACAACTGCATTTCTGTGACATAGCTCTTGCAGCAGGTGGGACTTGTGCCAAGTGTGGGAGAATGATGCTGCAGATTTTCAGCTGGAGTGCACTGTGATTTATGTCAAATGTTGTAGTTGTGCTTGACTTCTTTGCTGACACCAGTTGGGGTGAGGGAAAGTAGCCAAGGACTGATATTTTGACAGTTGAGCTGCTCCACATTGAGGGTGGGCTATAAAGAATAATACAGTAAAAAAAATGAGACTAAGTGAACCAGAAGCACAAATCTCAGTGGATTTCAGTAGGTTGCCAATCTGTGTTGTCTGCTTGAGTGAGGAGTGGAGCTGCAGGGCCTGTCCAACAAAGGGAATGGGGAATTTAAACACAAGGAGCCATCTATGGCATGGAAAAGGTTGAACATAGGTACACTCCTTGTGGGCAGAGAATATTGATTGCAGTTTGTAGACAAGGCTTAATTTTCAATCAGTGTGCAAAGCTGTCTTTGCCACTCTTTGTTGAATAAGCAGTAGAGGAACTATTTAACTGCTTTCCAAATGAATTATGTTTGTAGGGGTTTTAGTGCTCTTAAGAAAGCAGCATGCAAAGTTATAATGGGGTCTGTGCAAAGAAGAGGCTGGGATTAGTTTCTGTGTTCACTGCTCTGTGTGTTTTTTGTGGGATTAATTTGCAGTACTCTACATGTTTCATGTCTTGAACTGACCACACTGCTGCAGTTTTTTTCTTTCTGACTGTTTTTTTGAAGGGTTTTTTTCTTATCCTGTAAAAAGTGAGGATGGCTCTAAGTGTCTTTTAAGGGAATGAAGCTAAGCATCCATTCAAAACTGTAATTATAAGGCTTCTCACAAAATTGCCACAAGATAAAAATGTCCAGCTCGAGTTCAACTCAGTTCAGAGACAGTCATGCATGTTTCTTAACTTCAGTGGAGATCATTGTGGCATAAATGTTTTTTTTAGCCTGCTTGCTTAAGAAGATGATAAGGAAAGGTAAACATAAGTGTTTTGCTGAATAGGAGTAATGCTTCAACTATTGTGTTGAGTGAGTACCTCTAAAATAAGACTTATGTTTCTTTGTGACCTTGACCATATTATCAAATTCTCACTTTCCTAGCAAGATAATGCTTTGAAGACTGGAATAAACAAATCAAAGTCCTTGAACATAAATCTGCAGGGTGGTTTTGTTTGGTGGTGGTGGTTTGTTGGTTTTTTTTATTCCATCTTCCATGGGATTTGCAATTTTCTTCACCATGTCATGTGATGGAAAATGTTAGCAGAGCTGCCCTCAGATGGTAATCTGCATTCACCACAAAATCAAGCAATTTAAGTGAAGAGAGAATGGTAGTAAAAGCACCACAAAATGAGCACTGAGTAACTTCATTTTGTCCAACTATAATGGGTTACCTGGTGACTAGAGCAACAATATCACCCTGGTGCCCAGCTAGGTTTATTGGAGGAGGAACCCAGGAACAGGACAAGTGCACTTTAGTAATGAATCATCAAGATTGCCCTGAATAAAACTGAACAATAAGATGCCAGATGGGTATTTTTTGAACTGCTGATTGTAACTTAATGGTAAGCAATAAAAATATTTAGCTTTCCAGAAGCACCTCATTATGTTCAAAGATGTGAGTGAACATAAAACACACTTGGGGAGGAAGAGTCACTGAGTGTTATCTGTGGTGATGTTCCCAGACAGAAACAGCACACCTGTCTTCAGCAGATAGAGCCCTCCTTGAAACCAGTGGGAGCTGCAGAGCTGGGTGTGGGTGGATGTGACAAATATCTGAGAATAGGACAGAAAATTCCTATCACCAGTCTCATGCTTTAACCATCCTCTTTACCAGGAAAGCATATCCTTCACTGTATAATCCCATAAATGTGTCTTATTCCAAAGAAAATATCGAGGGTTTTTTGGTAGACCAAAAAAAGAAAAAAAAAAGAACTTTAAGTAGTGTTACCTAATCATCCTCCCTTCATCTGGATGTTCTCAACTCATTGATATTGCACAGGCTGTGTTGGAACAAACAAATCAATCATGCCATGCCACTATTACTGCCTCAGCTGCTCTCCAGCCAATGATAAGTTGCCTGGATTGTTGTTTTTTTTTTTCCTTTAAAAAGAATGCATTTCTTCATAGTGGGAGAAACACCATCAGTCTTACTGATGTCAGTGCAGGTGCAGACACTACACAGTGCCATCCTCCCCTCTTCACATGCCCTCATATGCCTGTAAGCAAACTGAATACTAAGAAGTGTTTTCCTCTCTGTGATGTGGTCCTTCTTCCAGCACAATCAATAAATGAATAATAGTAGTGGAGCTGCAAAATCCCATGAAGTAGGAGAAATGTGGCAAAGTGGGCTAACTGCAGGATTTCTTTTCAAGTTAGGAAACCCAAATCCCCTCAAAGCCATGTTCTGCAGCAGGATCATAGCTTTTGTTTATAATACTAAGTGAATGCTGCATAAAGGACTTTTGCTGCTAAACCAGTAATTCCCTTTTCTCCTTTTCTGCCAGATTTCCTCTGTTATGCTGGTGAGTTCTGCCTGTGTAAGAACTGTGCATGTATTTCTTCACCTATTTAAAAGACTTGTTTTTTAACAAATCAAAGTATGTTTTAGAGATAAATCAGAATGTTAGGTCTGTGTGCTACCTTCGTATATAAAAGTATATGACAAGGAACTAAATAAAGAAGAAAAGTCATTGGCGAAGTGCTGTAATCTGAAGAATTTGATGTGTATATGATATAGGTGCATATATCATAGAATGTTTCTGGCTGGAAGGGAGCTCCAAAGGGCATCTAGTGCAGCCCCCTGCAGGGAGCAGGGACACCCTCAACTAGCCCAGGCTGCTCAGAGCCTTGGCCAACCTTACCTTGAAACTAAACCTGCATCCATTTCATCAATCCTTCTACATAATTCAATCCCACAGGCCCAAAATTGGTGTGGCTGGTTCTCAGACTTTCTTCTCTTGGTCTGTTTCTCTATAGGTATTTTTTTGCAAGTCTTCCCTTGGCAATTGTTTTCTTGGAAGTCACAGAAGCCAAGGATCAGTATCAATCAGCTTTAATTGATGCATAGTGCTCTCCTAGATGCCTTTGAATGAAAAAGAGTATAAGTAAACTAATTTGAAGTGTGGTAATTCAAATATTAGCCAACTAACATAATAGAAACTAATGGAAAAAAGCTTCTTGGACCCAAGTTGATGTATTCTGCCTAAGATTCTGTTCTCACACATTTCTTGCCATATCTTATCATTGCCCACAGAAAAGGCATTCATCATGACAAGCAAAGAGGGTTATAATCTGTGGTTGACCTTTGATGGGGATAATGATATATTTTCTCTCAAAATCTGTGTGGGGCAGAGTTATTCATAGCTTCATGAAAATGCCCTATTTAAAAACAGTGTATTGTTTTAAGAGAAAGAAAAAAAATATTTCACATTTGATTATAGTTTAGAAATGGCACAATCCTACCCTGCACACAATAGGGGAACTGTGTTTGTGTGGAGATTTGACAACAGAGTCTTCAAAAATAAGAAGATGAAGAGGTTGAGATCAGTTTAAAATATAAAATAAAAATAAACACTTCAAAAGCGAGTTCATGTTTTGCACATTTTAAAATATGAGATTTAGAAGTGGGAGTAATCAGATAAACATGACAGTCCACAGTAGATTTAAATGTTTTAACATATTTCTTAAGTACAGTGTTAGTTTAAAAATGGAAAGTGGGACTTTACTTGGACAATGGAGGTTGACCATATGGAAATTTTCATCACCAACTATTAAAATCAATTCTATAAGGAAAGATCTAGTAATGGAAGATTTTAGTGACTTCCACATTATTATTAATGCTTGGTATTAAATTAGTGGTATTTTCCAAACATTGTTATTGAGAATGCATTAAGTACCAAACTGATAAGAGATTAAGGAAGAAGAAAATGGGAGTAGAGTAGTTTGTAGAAGCACACTTAGTTACTTTCTGAGCAAGGATAGATTTGTGAATCACTGTCCTGAGCATAGTCCTTCATTATACTGTCTACAACAAGAGTAGCACAGCCTTTTGTGTACACAAACCAAAGCTAGAAACTTGATTTATTTTAACCTGTGTGCCTCTGTTTCCAAGGGACTAGAACATCTAAAAAAAGTTCTCAGGCTTATTGTAATTTTGTGTAGACATCAGGTTAAAAATAAAATTTGTCAAATTCCAGAGAAATATCCTGTACAAATTTAAACAGACACCACTGTGATGGGCCTGGAATCTGTTTTCTGCACCTCTTCAAGACATACCTGAGAACCTTTTTTTTTTTGTTAAATAAAAAGTTGTGGTGTTTTTTTTCTTCATGTCAGAAGGCAGCTCACAGGCAAATATAGCATCTAATTGACCATACTTCAGTATAACTTCTAAAAGAAAAAAGGCCAGCCCAGAGAGGATGGGAAATAAACCACCAGAATAACCATTATGCAGTGTTTTTTTTTCATGCAAAAGAAAATGAAGGGTTCAGATTTCTCAAGCAAAGGAGGAAAACAAATAAATCTGCAGTTTTTCAGCAGCTGCAAATAGATTCTGCTTCACTTTCCCCAGAAGCACAAGCAGGGCCTGCATTCCATCCTATTATTCACATTACTGTATCTCTGTGAAGACATAACAAAGAGATAGAAGAGAGTAAGGGGGAATGAATCCCTTTCTCAAAGGCAGGTTTAATAGTTCATAAAGGCAAAGACTGAGGATGAGGCCAAAGAGCTAAGTTAGCAGATGCTTTCTGCTAACATTTTAGCCCAGTGAAAGGATGTGAGCATCAGAGCTCAAGTGCTGGTGCATGTGAGTGAGAAGTGTGGAAGAACCACCCAGCACAAGCATGAAAACACAGGACTGTGATCCTTCCATCAGCAACCTGGATAATCTTTCCTCCTTTAGAAATTACTTTTAATTTTACAATCTCAGGCCCCTGGGACTGTGTCTCTGAACATGGAGAGCACAGCCTTTCTCTGAACATGCCCAGAGCTGCCCTGATCTTGCCAGGAACAAGCAGCTCTGAGCCAGGGACTCCTTCATTTTTTGCTGTGCTGTGGCTCAGTTTCAGTGGGGTGGGCTAGTAGAAATTTATTCCTATAAGGGCTGTTTTTTTCTTAAGGGGAACTGTTTGGCTGTAATGAAGGATGTTACTGAAATCACTTGGTCTCTACTCTTTCTGGAAGAATGAAGGCAGTGATTTTCATCAGCCACTACCAAAGCTAGGATGTGAGCCATATCTTTACAAGAGCTGCTAATTATCAAACAGAATAACAACAAATGTAGTTTAAAACCATACAGGTACTACATTCCTGTCAGTCCAGAGAGCACATTTTAAAAATAAAATCATAGATATATAGAATCCCTGAATGGTTTGGAAGGAACATTTAGAGATTATCTAGCTGAAAAGCATAGCTGAATAGTATATGGAGTTATAATACTGAGGAGGTTAGCATAAAACTTTGGTAATGAAATGTTAAACATCTGTATCTGCAAAGCAGCATGGAGATCCCCCAGCTACTTTTAAAACAGGATTTGATATTGGCAGCAACTAGGCCATAGCAGCCCAGAGCTCAGCATAGGCTGATTTATCCTTGTCAGGGGGAGTATTTGGAAGTGATTATAGTGTAGTCAGCTTCTATAACAGAAAAAGAAAGTAATGAGTACTGCAAAATACAGGCAAAACCAAAACACATACAACTGTTGTATTCAGAGAATACCAGACTTGGAGAGATAACTTCAGTTCTTTCATAGTAAAAAGAGTTGAAGTTAGATTAATATATCCCTTATAAATGACTAGATCAAAATGAATTCCACAAACAGTGTTGCATAGTTATTTTATGGGGTGGGTATGGATCCCTAGCATTAGTAACATATCCTTAACTACTCCTGAGGTAGTTACAAACAATGGCCTCCTGTAACCCCAGCCCTTTTCCTCACATGGTAAACTGCACAGGACAGATTCGTAAACCTGTTGGTGCAGCACCTACCTTCTCAAACACTAAGCCCAGTTCTGTTGCTGGCCCATACCAAAGAAAGTCAAAGAAGTACACCAAGGATCAAGAATTAATCTTGGAACACTGAAATTGATGAGACAAAGCTCTCATTTCAGATTATGAAGTGTGGTAGTGGTATGACTGTGGACCAGAGAATCTGAACTATCCCATGAAAAAGACACAGGCTAAAAAGCACTTGAGCATTGCATAGAACTTCACTGCTGGAAACTGAAGAGTCACTGGAGACTTCCAACAGTCAAGGAGAAACAAAAAGCTCAATTTGAACTGGGATCTCAGAGGCTGCAAAAATTCCCCTGGGAAACAATGATTGTTAGCAGAAATGGGCAGCCCCAGGCTGGCAGGGTTGTCACACAGATAGATGCATATTATGGAGAAATAATGCAATTTGTTCTCCAAAACCCCTGAAAGAAGAAACCCAGTTTGCCATTTTTTGTGAGTGATTAATCAGACAATAGCTTCATCAAGCTGTGAGGGCAAAGCTCCTACACCATGGGAAATGAGGCTCCATGGCATCCCTGACGTGGGCTGCTTGCTGGCCTCTGGCTAGGTGCTGCAGCTATGGTTGTGTGTTCCTGAAGGGCAGCTAGGAGGTGGAGTGTGATGGGCATAGAACACACTTGAAATGCTGCACTGGGTCATTGTTTGGGGTTTTTTTTTCTGTTTTGCTTCACTGAGGAAAGGAGCTGTTGAGAAACTCAGCCTTTGCAAGGCACTTGAGGAGGCAGGAGCTGCTCAGTGAGAGGCAGTGCTAACTGAGGAGGGTTAATGCAGGCACCAGAGCAAACACAACACTGCCACCCTCCTCGGCTGCCCATGGAGAAGAACTGGGGAAGCCCCTTCCCAGATGTGTTCCAAAAAAGACCATCTATTTTTACTCAGGACATAATACCCAGAAACTCCTCAGGGGAGGGAAATGGCACCAGAATCTCCCTTGCCTTCTCCCACGAGGGCCATAACCCCCCCCCCAGCACCATGCTCCCTGGTGTTCTCCACAGCTATTATGAAGCTGTGGTTTGCTCCTGTAGGGTGGAAGAGCTTCAAAGGGAAGGGTGGAGAGCACTTTCACCCAAAACAGCCCCAGCCTTGTGGTGAGGGCGTGGGTTTTGATCTCCTCAGGCACAGGAGGGAGTAAAATCCAGCTTTCCCACATCTAGGCTAAAAGCTCTGACCAAGGAGCTCCTGAATGTGCAGAGGAGAGCAGCAACTGCTGCCACTGCAATTCTTTGCAGCAACAGCAGCTCCCCGTGTTTTGGAAATGCTCCCTGACTCTGCCCCTTGGGCAAGCTGGGTGCAGGTGCAGGAAAGCTGAGTTATTTGGATCTGCTGGTGCTGGGGTGTGAGCTAACTCGGTGTCATGACATGAGAGGCATTTCTGGACATGCCCACAGCAGAATTTCTGGAGTCTGGGGAATTTTAATGTGAAAAGCTGGCGCCTGTGGAGCTTGGGCACCTCCAGGGTGTGGCAACAAATGGGTGGGAATTTAGAATACTGCAGTTTTGGAGGTTAGATGCTTAGTCCTGTTGGAAAAACCTACTTTCCTGCTGGCAGATTGGACACAGTTTCTTAAATTTGACAGTGCCAGCAGTGTAATTGGTAGGAACAGTTTTTCTCCAATTCAAGGAGCATTGTGCCTGGCAAAAGAATAAAAAATATCAAGATGATGCCACAGTGTTCTGACTGTGTAAGATTATGGGGCTGTGGGAAGCCAGTTTGGATGAATCATAAATAATTGCATGTAATATACTAATTTATTTGCAGAATGGGATTGAGTTTAGCTTTATCCATTAATTCAAAAGACTCTCCCTGTGAGCATTTGGGAAGAGTAATTTAGTAAATTCAAGCATGAGTCAAGGCAACTAAAAATAGAAGAAAAACCCAACCCTCCTAAATAGCTAAAAATGAAATGAAAAAAAGGAATAAATAAAACCTGGTGTCACAACCTAGCAGCCCTTTTTACACAAGTGAAAGTACCATAAAATACTTGCATAACTGTTAATACTGAAGAACAATTTATGCTATAATTATTCTATTATTTATTTCTACTTTTATAAAGATATCATGTCTATGTCACTTTAATATGGAAAATAATTATTTAAGCAAAATGTGCAACAAGTTTATTGATAAATATTGTGTGCACAATAGAGTCAGCTGGCTTTGATATTAAATTCACATCTCCCAGCCTCAGTGTTGCGAGAACAGAATTTGACCTAATGCCTAAACTCCATACAGCCAAGTGGAAAAAAAACCAAACCAAAACAAAAAAACAAACCAGCAACCAACCTGTGAAGTACTAGTGTTTCAAAGGTTTGCTCTTTTGCACTGGGAGCTGATTTTATCACATTGACCTCAGCTTATGCTGGTATCCCTCTGTGGCATCACATAATTTGTTTGGGTTGTAATTAGTAGCAGTATCAATCTCCAAATGGAAAGGTTCCTGAAGATGAGAAAAGCCCCATCCTTTTCCTGTTAAAGCTCTAAATTTATGCAAGCAGATAGAGAACAATGGAGAACAATGGAAATGAACACTTGCAGTGAAAGATGTAGAAACAGCTCAGCCTGCTTTGCTTGAACTGGCTCTTAAAATCTGATCCTAAAGAGCTTTTATTCCCACTGCTGCAGCAGCTCTTCCTACCTTTGCCTACTGAGATCTAGGTGCCCACAGCCTGGCTTTGCTCACTCAGCAGTACAGCTGCAGTGGAGTGCCCATGGTTTCACAGAACACATGCACAGTCTCAGGGAATGCTGTTAAGACAAAGCTTTTACAAGTTAAACAGGCAAGATGCATGAGGAAGAGAAAAAGGCAAAGAGCTGGAAAGCAGAGCTTAAATCAGTCAGTGACAGAGCCAGAACTAGAATATAAATCTTCTGTTTCCAACTCAAAGACTGATTTTTTTGATTATTTTGCCTGTCATTCCGCATATGTTTGTTCCACTAGAAGGATGTGTTTAGCATGTGATTTGCCCAATAAATATGGTTATGTTTCCTCCCTTTCATTTTCCCTTTCCCAGACATAAACTTACAATTAGAACTGGATGGGAAATTTTGACAATTTGTTTTTCCACAAAAAAAAAAAAAAAAAAAAAAAAAAAGAAGAAAAAGAATAAATTGCCAGGTCCACAGTGCAAGATTTGTTTTAAAAAAGAAAGTGAATCCACACTATAATGTTTATTACCTACAAAGCAAGACATCTGCTATCAAGCCTGTAGCCTGGATGAGAAAGACCAAGAATTTGAATCCATTTTCTTGAATGCTAAATGAGAGAAAATTCTACTGACNAAAAGAAAAAAGAAAAAAAAAGATGGCCAAGTTTAGATTATTTACACAGTACTATGTCTTTTTCAGCATCTGTACTTTTCCAGTTGAAAAACTGCAAGTGGAAACTTTCTCAAATGCATGGATTTTGGAAACTCTACCATGTAATTGTTCTGAATAATTCTTGGTCTGCATATTAGTTGCAATTAGTGTGTTGTGAATGTCATGTATTCAAAAAGTGAATTTGGAGCTGTTGTGATTATGTGAGGTGGGAGAAATAGGTCATTCAGTGCACTTCCATTCTGAGTGTCTGAGGTCTATGCTTAGATCCAGGTTTCTGTTTTGGAACTCATATTCTCCACACTGTTAGTGACTACCAGCCTGGACTTCAGCTTTTCTGTCTGGAAATATCTGTCTGTAAAATTGTTTGCTTGAACAAAAGAAGGTATAAGCAGAGGTTTTTTTTAAAAACATTTGCCTCATTACTTTTGCAAATTCTTTTTGCAGTGATTTCCCAGACTGTTTAACATCCAGATAAAAAACTCCTTGAACTTCCGGATGGGAGATCAGTGTAAGGAGACATTAAGAGAGCAAATGGAGATGCAGAAATAGATTTGAAGCAATGCAAATTCAATGGAAGCCAGTTGATCCAGATTTTCTGCCTGCCCAGCAGATATCACACAAAATTTGGTATTCTGGTTTTCCACCTCTCACCCCCCAACTCCTTGCCATGCTGTGTAAACTTTTGATATGCTGTAGGGCTGAGACACTATAAGAAAAAGTGACCAGACAGATGCCTCTGGGTGTTTTTATGTCACTACAAAAAGACAGACATGATCATGATACAGTCAGTTTTATTCCAGACCTGCTCCAGAAGCACCATGGTACTTGAGTGGAAGCCAACTGGAACCCTGAAGGAGGAGAGCAGGGTTTGCAACACACTTTTTTGATCAGACTGACTATTCCAGTGTTATTTATACCGTGTTCCCCTTTGAATGTCACAGTCTTCCATCCTCTGTAGCTTGTCTTTTCAGAAAAAAAAAATAAAATAAAATTGGGAAAGAGGTAGTCCCAAAAAACTGAAGATGAAATATGCATGATATATGTGTACAGAAGTTATGTGAACACATGTAGTGTAGCCTGAGTTCTCAGGTAACATATTTTCTGCTCAGCAAGGTTTATTAGCTCAGGTGCAGCATGGCTTTTACCTGTGTTCATACAATTTCTTACCAGCCTAGAATGTAAAAACACAAGTTCTTGTATACTTGTGGAGACCAAGGAAACTAATTTCTGCCAGTAGATTTCTGTTGTCAACATAGTCTTCGTGTGTAATCAGATTCTTTTGTCCATTTCTGTTTTGAAGAGACAGATTGGAAAGCAATAGAAATAATCTTGAATGATGTCTTTGAATATTCATCTACTGGAAGCTGGAGAAGGCTTTAATCAAGGAGATACCTCACTAGTGCTGCTGGCAAGTTAGCATCTATGAATAAAGACTATAGCAAGGAATTGCAAAATTAGACAATGTAAGTATCATTCTGCACCCAAATTCTTTTCTTTCACTCTCTAATGCAAGAAGTACAAGTCCTAAGACAGCACCAGTATAATTTATTCTAGAAGTTGTGTGTCTGATCTTGTCTGAGGCTGGTATCTTTGTTTTAACAAGGTTGACTGTGCATTGACTACCAAATGTGAAGTCTACTCCAACACACCATAAAACAGTTCCTAATCATCCTGAAACAAGCTTCAACTGGCTGAGACATATAATTTTAAAAGCAAATATCTCTTGATTTCTAGTTTTCACTGAAGATGTCAGGGACACTTTTGTGGACTGATCTTCATCCTGATTAAGAAAACAATAGAGATGTGTGCAAGCCCAGTCACAGAAGCTTTTCATCAGGACTTATTCTTTCCTGTAAAAAACATTCACAGAATTTACATCATGTCTAATTTATTACAGGATCAGAATTTTACACTAAGGACTTATGCTGGCTGAAAGGGAAAAGATGCTGTGACTAGCTGGGTACATGAGAGGAGAGCAGTGTTGTCTACCTTGAATTCAGCAAGGCATTTGACACTGTCTCCCATAACATCCTCATGGGTAAGTTCAGGAATACTGTGTCCAGTTCTAGGCTCCCCAGTTTGAGGTACAGGAACTACTGGAAAGAGTCCAACAGAGGGATACAAGGATGACCACGGGACTGGAGTATTTCTTTTATGTGGAAAGGTTGAGAGACTTGGGGCTGCTTAGATTGGAGAAGAGTGAGAGTGGATCTTATCAGTGGTATAAATATCTACAAAGGTGGGTGTGAAGCTGATGGGGTCAGTCTGTTTTCATTGGTGCCCAGTGGCAGGACAAGGGGCAATGGACACAAACTAGAACATGGAAGTTGCATCTGAACATAAGGAGAAACTGCTCTGAGGGTGATAAAGCACTGAAACAGGCTGCCCAAGAGACTGCTGAGACTCCTGCACTGGAGACTTTCAAAACTCACCTGGATGTGATCCTGTGCAACCTGTCCTGGGTGAATCCACTTTGAGAGGGAGGTTGGACTAGATGATCTCTAGAGGTCCTTTCCAACCTCCATCATTCTGTGATTCTGAAATTCTGTGAAAATCTTAAGATTTCAAAAACTTTTTCCATGCACATACCTGCTAATGGGCA